>OZJO01019719.1:0-11814 GCA_900406225.1 Acrobeloides nanus
GAACGTCGCTGGTTCGAACCCCAGTCCCTCAATAAAGTTTTTTTACTCGAAAACCATGAATATGTTTTTCACGAAAATTGGTACACTACCGTTTTTGGGGTCACTGAATCGATCGGCACAAGAATTTTTTAAAAATTCCTTCAGGAAAAAATAGAAATTTTCGTTTCAATGCCCAAAAAATCGTATTTTTGAAATAACTTTGTCTGGTATCATTAGATTTTCTTGGTCCAAAAACATTTTTTGTTCTATTTAACGGTACCAACAACTTGGACTGATCGGATTTTTGATTTTAAGGAAAATTCGAAATCGGGTTGATGTGTCATGTGTACACAACATAGTGTGTACACATGTGTACACTCTGTGTTGTGTACACATGAGTACTCATGAGTTGAACACATTGACCCGAACTTTTCTTTTGTTGTAAATAACAAATCTATAAAGGAAGCAAATTCAAATTCGATGCCTACGACGGTTTCACTCATGTGTACACAACAGATATGTACACAAACACATGTGTCACAGGAAAACGCTGATTGGGTCAACCAATTTTGTTTTGAAAAATTTGTTGTAAACCCTTTCGTTGTAAGTTCTTTTATTGTGGAAATTTAGTTGTAAATTTTTCGTATTACATTGTGTACTCATGTATACACATGTGTACACATGAGTACACAAGTGCACACATGTATACTCATGTGTACAGGGAACAACACTGATCGCCAATCTGTTTCCCGCATAAAATTACCCCTAATAGAGTCATTTTTGAGAACATTTCGAAAAATAAAATTTTTCGATTTTAGATCACGTTCAATAGGGTATAAGAGCCGAAGTAGATTCAAATTTTTTATAAAAGGTTAAACTTTATACTTGCCTTATTATAGCCTCTGTACAGAGAACTAAATTTAATAAAAAGTAAAATATGCTTAACTTCATCATTTTCAGAAATTTTTTACAACAATGGCATGTATTAGTTTTTGTATGTCAAGGCAAAGCCCACAAGAGGCTTATTGTTATCAGTTAATTTTACTTGAAAGAACACGTTTAAATCCATCTTATTTCAAATAGTTTAAATTTTCGAGAGGTGTCTTTATTATAAACTACAAAGAGAATACAATACAAAATTATATGATCAAGTTAATATTGATTTTTCAATCTTTTTCGGACTATAAATATAAAAAGTAATATAAATATTACACTAATTATAATTAAAATGGTGAATATAATAAACCATATTTGGATTCTAACGCAGCATTGAGTATAATAGTCTCCACAACAGTCATAGTAATATACAGCATTTCCACCATCGCCTAAAATCGTGATTGATATAATGCACCCTTATATAGTTTTAGTTGACAGGCAGACAAAGTTGATGCACCATGACAGAAATAATAATAAATAACGTCAAAACTAACATAGGAATGAAAGAAGCAATTTGAGGGGATGCCACCTAACTCGCATAAATGGTAACTTGCATAAACCTTACTAGCATAAATGCTGGCTGGCATAAAAACCAACTCCCATAAATCCTCAATTCGATATGCGAGTTGAGATTTAGCGATTTGAGGTTTTATGTGAGTTAAGGCTTTATGCAAGTTGAGGCCAGGAATGTAAACGTGTACAGTTTTCGTGTATGTGGATTACAAGTACACAAATGGCAAAAATTTAACGTACATGCACTACACGTACATGGTAGATTGTCGTGTACGTGTGGTACACGTTAAATTTTTGCCATTCGTGTACGTGTAGTACACATACACGTACACACCCCATCAAACGTGTACGTGCAGTAAATATTTGAAACGTACTCATTGAAACTATTACTACACATTCGGGTTTGATAAATTAAACGTGTACATGTACACGATTGGTAAGGCGCAAACGTGTACTACACATACATGTTAAATTTTTGCCATTCGTGTAAGTGTAGTACATGTATACAAACGAATCATTTACTACACGTACACTAAAATTCGTAAAATTGGAATATTTTTAGTTTTTCTTAATAATCAAGCTACTGTAAAGGAAATTTTGTAAAACGCTATCTGTACAAAAATACACGTACCAGGGGGCGAAAAAATGGATGATAGCACCCAAAAATCATCCTTCTATCACCCAGTGGGTGGCATTACCCAAATCACCCATCGGGTGATGATGGGGTGATAGTGGAAATTTTAGGTGATTCACCCAATGGGTGATTGATGATGCCACCCACTGGGTGATGGGTTGATGAATTTTCTCAGGAAACCCGAGAAAATTGTATTTTCTCGAGTTTNCCCATTGGGTGATGCTACCGTGGGTGATGGTGGGTGATGGCACCTTTTCGCCCCCTGACACACACGTTAAAAATGCATAGTGTAATACACGTTTACATCCCTAGTTGAGGCTCGTGCGAGTTGCGATTTATTCCAATTTTTGTTATGCGACATCCATTTGAGATTTAACATTTAGGAAATTCACGCTATTATGAGGGATAACTTGGTTTAAGCATGATTCATAAATACATCAGATCATCTCCTTTCTTGAAATGTTTTGATTATTTTTATTAGTACCTAATATCTATATTCATAGGCTCGGGAAGGTGGCGGAGCCGCATTGTTGTTAAAATGTATTTCCTCTGATCGAAATGAATCGCTATATGAAATTTCGTTACGTTCACGATGGCATGCATTACTATACGAATTATCATATGTCGTAATTTCATTACGCTGATCTTCACGACGCTTTATCATACTTCGTCTAATAAAGAAGATTGCGCCTATTGACAAAATTATTACTAAGGTTATCAAAACTAGCACTATTATAAACCATGCTTGAGGCCGTGAGCAGCATGAACCATCATCTGTGCCGCAACAAGTTTTATAGTATATAGCATTTCCACCGTCACCTAAAAGTTTATGGGTGCTTGAAAAGTAATATTTTTTTAAAAGGTGGATAGGTATAAGTAAAAGTGAAATTGTTATATGAAAAACACCTAAGACGAAGTTACGTAAATTTTTTTAATGAAAATTAAATCTTGATAGTAGGCTTAAAAAGAGTTAATAAGAATATAAATGATATTTGAAATAGGTAAAAATTATTAAATATTGTTCGAAACTGTTTCGATCCCGATCGAACACAATCTTTAGATTTGCCTGTTAATAAAGCAGAGCAAAATGTTTTGGATGCAAGGGGAACCGAACCCTTGCTAGTGCCGGTGATACCGAATTCCTTGGCAGCGCTCCGGGCCACTATACCATAGCGGTCAAAGAATAATGATATTTGAAATTATCCATACCCCAGGTTGTAACAGAAACTCTAGATTTTATTTTTTTAAACTTACATGTATTACTACCACATTGAAGTGAACTAACTTGACTCAAAACAATTTTAATTTCTAACACAATAAAAAGAATAATAGAATTCACAAAATTTGGCATCATTTTTAAACATTTGAAGGCCATTTTGCATCATAAATTCCTAAAAAGCACATAAAGTTATGTGCACTTTGCATACAAAAGTTAGCACATATCACATCAAATAGATCAACAACATAAAAGTCTAATCGAAGCCGGAAAGACGGCTAGTATGAGTTTCCCATTTCAGTGCAAATAAAATGAACACTTAGGCACAAAGTGAGAACATAATTCGTTGCTATTTATTTACATTGCTTAATAACTGTCGATCTTAAAATTTCTACCGCAATATCAAAACTTCTCACCGGCTGTGTTAAACCATTTATACAGCGGTGTATTATGGCACTTAATTTTGCAAATAAATAAAGAATTTAGAGTTATTAGTAGAGTTTCTGAAAATCAAAACCGACACAAAAAGTTTGAAAATCAACAGCTAAAACCGAAATCAAATGGTCAAAACCGATAAAGTCGAAACCGATCAACTCAAAACCAAAAAAAACCGAAACCGATCCTTCAAAACCGATAAAAAACGGATGTAAAAAAACATGTATACTAAATAAAAATAATGTAAAACCAAAAAAAGTCGAAACCGAACAGCCAAAACCGGAACCGATTGATCAAAACCAATAAAGTCAAAACTGAAAAGCTAAAACCGAAAATAACCGAAAAACCTAAAAAATCCAAACCGAAAGAAACTCTAGCTAATAACTAGTGATGCGTCGTAATCGGAAATATCGTAATCGTAATTACGGGTTCCAAATTCCGCGTAATCGTAATTGGGGTCGTAATTTATATAAAAATATGAAAATAAAGAAAAATTTGGACATTTTTGTTGGAAAATGGATAATTTTGGACATTTTGGTGAAAATTTTGGCTAATGGGACAGATCATTATGATTTTTTTAAATTTTCAAAAATTTTGGGCGAAAAATATAAGGGGAAGCTTTTGATCTTCCGGAGAATTGCGATTACGATTTTGGTCATAATTTGGATGTCGTAATCGTAATTTGGCACCGTAATCCCTAATTTTGTAATCGTATCTGAATTACGACGCATCACGAGTTATTGAAAATTTATTTAGAGTCATTGAAAAAGATATTAGTTTATCGATTTTTTAATATTCAACAATCACAAGCATAGCATAAAAATAAAGGTGTGGTATAAATTGTTGACTGTTGCCAAAAAAGAAAAAATTAATCATTCAAAGAATACAATAAAAGTCTATATTCTTTAAAAAAGTTTCAGGAGTGGTGACAGGCAGATAGGAATCAACTTTGATGAAAATCATTTTTCATGTTAGCTTAGCTCTCAGGATTTGAAGTTAAAATTATTTTATTTCTTAATAAAAGTAAATTTGTATAAAAACAAGCATTTGTAGATTTCCTTTAAAATTTCGACGATAATAATTCATTATGGTCAAACTTTTGATCTAAAAAAAGTTTATTCTTGGAGAACACACTGAACTCGCTAAATTTTATGTGCCTAACACGGCGCTGCGACAGGTGAGGACGGGCATTTGAGGACGCGACACTTGAGGATGGTCCTTTGAGGACGCGACATTTGAGAACGGACATTTGAGGACGGACATTTGAATTTTTAAAAATAAGCAATATTATTTCAAAGAGCAGATTTCGCTGAATTTTTCATTTCTTTAATATTTTTAAATTTAAAAAATTCAAAATAAATCCTCAAATGTCGCGTCCTCAAATGTCGCGTCCTCAAATGTCGCGTCCTCAAATGTCGTGTCCTCAAATGCCCGTCCTCAAATTTCCGTCCTCAAATGTCGTGTCCTCAGGTGTCCGTCCTCAAAAGACCGTCTTCAAGTGTCACATCTTCAAATGCCCATCCTCAACTGTCGCAGCGCCCCTAACACATACCACAATTCAATAAACCTTTTATTATAAAAAAGCCCCCTATATATTTTTATCCGATTTTAACTTAAAAATCAGTTTTTTCCAGTTCCTATTCATTTTCAGGAGAGATGATGGATGGCAGCCAATAACAGGAGTTATTCCCAACTTACTAGGGTTTTTCGCATGACTAACGCTCCATGAGCCAGGTGATTTCACATGCTCAAAGCTTCGGAAACCGAATTTAGACGCTCCGAGCCCAACGTTGCTTAAAATAGCTCAAAAATCTCAAAATTCCGATTTTTAGCCATTTTGTATTAAGTTTAAAAAATCATATTAAAAATTATAAAAATTTATTCTTAAGTTCTAAAGCTGCACAATTCCATAACATAAAAAGAAGCATTTCGGTTTGGGTATTTTTTATATCAGTCATCGATGATTAATAAATCATTTTCCAGGCAAATTTTTTTTGTTAAAAAATAATTAAACATGGAATGGATTCTTATTACTGTCGAATCTAGATATAACGTCCACTAAAAATTCGCCAAAAATCGAGGTTACCGTAAAACTTCTAATAGAACCCCATGTAAACGTAAAAATTCTCTTAAAAATCGAGTTTAAATTGGATTTCTTCGAGTGAGCACTTTTTGGATAGCTCTGAGGATAAGGAATATGCTGTATAAAGAATTATTGAAAATATTTTATTTTCGTCGAGATTTGGCCTTTTGAATTTTTTTTAAAATTTTAAGCCTTACATTCAAAAATCCACCAAAAATCAAAAATAAGTCGATTTCCTTATAGCGACCACTTTTTGGATAGCTAAGCGTATGAGGAACATTATGTAAAAGAAATTATTGACAATGACTTCGATTTTACGGAGATATGATTTTTTGAAAAAACGTCATTTTTCCAACTTTTTCAAATTCAAAGGGCCATAACTCAGCGAAAATAAAATATTTTTCAATAATTTCTTTTATAGAACATTACTTTCTACAGTAGCTATCCAAAAAGTGGTCGCTCGAAGAAATCCGATTTAAACTCGATTTTTAAAAGATCAATCATTAACACCTTCTAATAGAACTCCATGGGGCTCTATTAGAAGTTTTACGGTAAATCGGATTTCTTTAAGCGACCACGTTTTGGATGCTAAATGTATGAGGAATATTTGGTAAAAAAATTATTGAAAATCTTTTATTTTCGCCGAGATGTGGCCTTTTGAAATAGGAAAGAGTCATAATTTTTCAAAAAATCATATTTCCGCTAAATCAAAAAGCTTTTTAACTAATTTTTTGTAAAAAAATCCTTATGAACCTAATCCCGAAAAATGCTATCGCCTGAAAAAATCTGAACTGTTCTCGATTTTTGGCGAATTTTTGAAAATAGGATTAAAAAATGATATCAACTTCAAAAGGCCATATCTCAGCAAATATAAAAGATTTTTTAACAGTTTTAAAAAAATATTCCTTGTACATTAGCTATACAGCATGTGGTCGCCTGAAGAAATCCAATTTATAGCTTGTTTCACTGAAAGAGAAAAAAGCCCGGGGAGCATAGCATAATAGCTAGGACGCTGGACTTTCATGTTATAGGTGCGGGTTCGATCCCGCCAGGGTCAAAGTCTTATTTTAGAGAATCATAAAAAGTGGTAAACGCAGACCCCCCTTAAAATTTCGTGAAAATTTTTGCCTTTCATTAGTTTTGGAAAAAAAATTTCCACGCCGTAGGTCGCAGGTTCAATCCCCGCCAGAGTCGAATTCTTTTTGTATTATTTGACAAGTGTTATATTTGTGGTTCTGGGGGGGGGGGTGTTTGGTTCTCTACATAGAAAAACCCCCAGAACCACAAATCATCCAAATATAACACTTATCAAATAATACAAAAACAATTCGACTCTGGCGGGGGATTGAATCTGCGACCTACGGCGTGGAAAATTTTTTTCCAAAACTAATGAAAGCCAAAATTTTTCACGAAATTTTAAGGGGGGTCTGCGTTTACCACTTTTTATGGTTCAATAAAATAAGACTATTGACCCTGGCGGGATCGAACCCGCACCTATAATATGAAAGTCCGGCGTCCTAGCCATTATGCTATGCTCCCCAGGCTTTTTTCTCTTTCAGTGAAACAAGCTATAGCTTCGATTTTTGGCGAATTTTTTTCGAATTTCACCCAAGGGCGTAAATTTCAATTTTTCAACAAGGAATTACAGTAGCGCCCCCGTACCTGAAAATTTTTTGGAGTCTACGCTCCTGATTTCATCCCTAGTGGTGGCACTAAATAGAGATTCGACTGTAGTATTAGGATACACATAATATAATAAATGTTAAAAATTATTATTGTCATCTTTTTTGTCCATAAATGCCTCAATTTCTTCTATCGTCCTAGGCAAATCAGCGCTCATATTTTCATTTCCATTCTCCCAAATTACAACGTTGTCTTCGATACGAACCTAAAAATGTTACAATCAAACTTTTTTAATCAAATTTTAAAATTACTCCTCCTATTCCGCGATATTCTTTTAATACTTCATTATTGAAATATTGACCGAGTTCGGGATCTGCTAAGGCTTTGTTCAAGAGCTAAAAATATATTTTGTTGAAGAAAAATATAAGTTGGTGCTATACATCAAAATAATTCCTCCAAATTAAGCTACATGAGCATTGTATATTGAAATTTTACAACCATTGTGCATCAATTTTTTGAAAAAAAATTAAAAAATTTGTTTGAAAAAATAAAATTTTTTAAAGGGGGGGGGGGTAAACTTTGCAGCAACACTTCCGAAAAAAATTTTTTTGAATGTTTTGCAAAAATGACTTTTCTAGGGGTAATTTTATGCGAGAAATTGATTCCGCGCATTCCCGAAGCGTAAAAATGCTTCCTTGACCCTGATTCAGGGAATGGGGGTGGGTGTATTGAAGCGAAAATCAAACATTTTCGGATTTTTATGAGAAAACCGTCGATTCTTAGGTTTTTCTGGGCGGGGAATCGATTGCGCGCACTCCTGAACCGTGAAAGCGCTTCCTTGATTCTGATTCAGGGAAGAAATCGGTGTATTGAAGCGAAAATCCGAAAATTTTTTATTTTCGCTTCAATACACCGATTTCTTCCCTGAATCAGGGTCATGAAAGCGCTTTCACGGTTCGGGAGTACGCGCAATCGATTCCCCGCCTAGAAAAACCTAAGAATCGACGGTTTTCTCATAAAAATCCGAAAATGTTTGATTTTCGCTTCAATACACCCACCCCCATTCTCTGAATCAGAGTCAAGGAAGCATTTTCACGCTTCGGGAATGCGCGGAATCAATTTCTCGCATAAAATTACCCTAGAAAAATCATTTTTGCAAAAAATTCAAAAAAATTTTTTTTCGGAAGTGCTGCTGCAAAGTTTACCCCCCCCCAAAATACAAAA
Organism: Acrobeloides nanus; assembly: GCA_900406225.1. NCBI lineage: Eukaryota > Metazoa > Nematoda > Chromadorea > Rhabditida > Cephalobidae > Acrobeloides > Acrobeloides nanus. The sequence goes on from OZJO01019719.1 coordinate 8,644, forward strand.
TGTTGATTAAAATTTTATTTTAAAAAAAATTTCGTAAAAATTTTAAGGGTTCCCTTTATGTCTTTTCGGCTTGACTCTGGACGGCATGCGACGTGATGAGGTGTTTTCCAAAATTTTTGCCATGATGAGGTGATGTGGGTGGGGTCTTACCCTCCCCCTAAAAAGTATGTAGATAAAACCCACTGTATCATTGAAATAACATCCAGGCTCGATCGCCACAACCATTCTCTCTTTTAATGTTCTTGTCGTTCTTAAATATTTTAACCCTGGTAAACTTGATCTTGGAAGTGCATCTCCTAAATAGCCACCAACATCGTGTATTTCCAGTCCAACAAAATGTCCTAACCCATGTGGCATGAAAACAGCACCGACTCGTTTTTCTAACATCTCTTCCACATCACCTGTTAAGATTCCAGCATCTTTTAAACCCTTAAGGATTATACGTTCCGCCAAAATATGCATTTCTGTCCAACGGACACCTTAAAAGAACAGTCCATTTGTGAAAAACTGATGAAAAATCATATAGTCGACTCAGCCACCACCACTGGGGACCGGGCCCAATGTGGTGGCGGTTTAGCGCAAGGCTTTTACTTCTAAAGTGTTTAGAGGGGAGGCGACCGCCCCTCGTTCCTAAAAAATTTGAAAATTTTTCCCCTTGGTCCTCTTATGATTTTCCGATTTTCAAAATTTTTGAAAAAATTGGCCATTTTTTTCAATTTTTACATCATAAATTGCCAATTTTTCTTCAAAAATGCCTATTTTTGGCCAAAAATTGCAATTTTTGGGCTATTTTTCCAAAAAATACGATTTTTTTTGGCGAAAAATGCCATTTTTAATCATTTTTTTGCCCAAAAATTCAATTTTGTCATAAACGAATTACAGTAGCGCTCCCATACTTGAAATCTTTTTTCAAAAAATGCCAATTTTTCAAATATCAATTACAATACCGCCCCTGTACCTGGGAATCTGGCTACGCCACTGGGGCCAAAAAATGAAAAATTTACACATTAATCACCTATGATTGAAGTGGGGTTTTAAAGGGGGGGGGTCCAAAGTAGGATCGAGTAGAAAAATTTTTTATCAAGTGACCCTTTAGGGGTAATTTTATGCAAGGAATCGATTGCGCGCATTCCCGATTCTTGAAGACGCTTCCTTGACCCTGATTCAGGGAAGGGATTGGTGTTTTGAAGCGAAAATCAATCTATTTACATAAAGAGAGTTATATAAAGTTTGTTTAGAGATTTTTATTATAAACAAATGTGTTCGCGCGTGCTTTATTTGTTGTTGAGAAAGGATTTTTGATTTTTCCTTGAATCAGGGTCAAGGAAGTGTTTTCAAGGTTTGGGAGTGCGCGCAATCGATTCTTCGCAAATTTCATCGAAAACGAGCGAAAAATGCCGATTTTCAATATATTTTTTGAACCACTACAACTTATGTTATAACCCAATAAGGTCACCCAAAAAATATATCGAAAATCGGCATTTTTCGCTCGTTTTCGATGAAATTTTTTTTCAGTAGTGGGTAAGAGTGTATGCTAAATACGATCCAATCGGTCTTTTTGAGCGAAATACATGTTTTCGTGTCAATATCCAGACTTTTCAAAAATCGGGATTTTTTACATCCCTAAAATGGCTCAAAAATTTGGACTCGTTTTAAAGATTTTGCATCCTAATTTTAAATAAAAAAGATCAGGATTGAAATGCTTTAAAAATTTTCAAGATGTGATCGAAACAAAGAATCGTTTATAATGCAAAAAGGTAAGATTCGAAGAGGCTTTGCCAGACCCATAGAATTTTTTCGCGAAAAAATTTTTTGCCTTGTTCCTCATGCCTAGCTCTATCAAAAATATCCCAACGCACAGACGGTCTTTTAAATGTTAATAGAAAATTTTAAAATGTTGAATTGGAAAATTTTAACCTGGTTTTGCAGCTTTAAAAACGGTTTGATTGGCTTCATAGACAACATTGTAAATAATTTTTTGTTTTTCTGAAAATTTTCCATTGCATGGAAAGGAACATGTTATATCAGAAGCTAAAAATGAATCAATATTACCGAAATTTAGTACTATATAACATACTATAACAATTGTATTCAGGGCCCATATCGAAGCAACATATATCACCATCATATAACTTTTTCGAGTTAGGTGAATTTTGATTTCCATAATGAAGAATTGCTGCGTTACACCCACTCGCTCCAATACAAGTGTATCCAAAATAACGACAACCTCCATGAAAGTAAGAAGTGTGTCGGAATAAGCTAAAGTTTGATTTTTGAACATAAAGTAAAAAAGTAGTATTTGATTCCCGAGATCGAGGTTGACCTCAAAGACTGAACGGGATTTTCGGAACCAAAGGCATATCCAGGGTATCTAAATCTGCACTTAAAACTGTTTTATTTAATACATAAGATAGCCAATAAGAGTTTGAGATAAATTTTTTGTCGAAATAAATTTTCGACATCACACCATGACTAGGGTCAAAAAGCACAAAAATCGACAAAGTCTATTTTCCAAAAAATCAAAATTTTTTCGCGCTCTAATTTTGCGCACAAAAGATTCCTCGGAAAATTTGGGGCTGGAACATTGCAAAGGCTTAAAGTGCGAAGTTTTTTCGGAAATTGGCCTCCAAGTTTTGGGTGTATTGAAGCGAAAATCAAACATTTTCGGATTTTTATGAAAAAACCGTCGATCCTTAGGTTTTTCTAGGCGGGGAATCGATTGTGCGCATTCCCAAACCTTGAAAACGCTTCCTTGACTCTGATTCAGGGAAGAAATCGGTGTATTGAAGCGAAAATCAATTTATTTACGTAAACAATGCTATTTAACCGGGCAACTTTTTTTGGGAAACTTTATGGCTTACAAGTAAACATCACGTACTTGATTTCTTCGATTTCGCCCAAACATACGCCAATTTTTTACCCATAGTGGGAGTACTAAAAAGCCGCAAAAAATTTTTCCCCCGGACATTCATATGAGGAGATAGAGCTCAAAATGTGGTTTTTGGGGTTAAGATTAGGGTTCAAAGATACCATCATAACTTTTTATGTTTAAAATATTTTTCGCTAAATCTTTTTGCATTTATTAGAGGGTGAAAAGACGCAAATTATGGTATATTAACTTTGGCCTTAGACCTTTATCTTTATGGCTAAAAACGTCTTACAAAAATGACA
>OZJO01019721.1:0-14358 GCA_900406225.1 Acrobeloides nanus
GATTCAGGACATGCCGTAAAAACAAAAAATGTTCCATTGTTCATGAATTTTCCGAGCATGTACAAATTATGGTAACTTTTTTCCTACCGGAATGATCCTTAACGACTCTTTAGTTATCCTCTTGGCGCACGTGAACTTCTTCCTTTGCAAGAGAATGAGTCCAAAACAACCGAATATTTCCTTATAGTTTATGTCTCATTGGCTGTAGCCAACACCATCTTCACCTTATTCAGGGCATTCCTATTTGCATATGGTGGGATTGTCTCAGCTAGGAATCTTCACACCAAATTATTACATCGAGTTTTAAATGTAGGCTGAATCTTCTACTTCTATTTACAGGAGGCGGAGGAGAAGTCCTGGCAAACAGGATGTACGAAGTCCTGACATGGGATACAAAAAGTCCTGACATAAGTTGGCACGAAATACTGACATAACGGGCAAAAAGTTCTATCGGTTTAGCAAAAGCCAGTTATATAGAAATCTCAAAAGTAAGATAATATTTGACATAAACTATGGTTGCTAAAACGGGCAGAATCAGCTTAAGCCTAAGCCCAAGCCTAAGCTCAAGACTAAGCTCAAGTCTAAGAATAAGCCTAAGCCCAAGTCTAAGCCTAAGACTAAACCTAAGCCTAAGCCCACGTTATGTCAGTATTTCGTGCCAACTTATGTCAGAACTTTTTGCATCAGGATTTCGTACATCCTTTTTGCCAGGACTTCTCCTCCTCCTTGTATAAATACGTATTTTTAGTCCTCCGTAGCGTGGTGGGATGCTACACCTTGGGGTCGAGTAGTCAATAGATTGTAAGCCTCTGCTAATCTTTCATTTAAACACGAGGATTTTCTAGATGCTCGGATGTGTACATGGTTGATGATTCATTACCATTCCAATTGAATATCTGTTTGGCTTCATTCGTCAATCTTATCGGAGCTTTGATTCTCACTTCTTTTGCTTTACCTTATTTGATCCCGGTGATTCTAATTCTTTTTGTTCTATACTATGCTGTACAGGTATTTCATCTTTCATGTGATACGCGGAAAATGAAATACTTTTTTAGCGTTATTATCGTTTTACAACATGCGAGGTGAAGCGGATTACTTCGCTAACATTGTCACCATTGTATAGTCATATAACGGATACTGTTACGGGTCTTGTAACGATTAGAGCACACCGTTTTGTTGAAAGGTAATATTTAAATATGCAAAATTGAAGCAGGAGGAATACAAATTTATGCTTATCGGGTTCAAAAAATACAGTGTTCAACAAGTTCTGGACCGATTTTTTTAATTCTAAGCCTAAGCCCAAGCCCAAGCTTAAGCCCAAACCCAATCCCAAGCCTAAGACTAAGCCCAACATACGTGGGCAAGGGGTGGGTTGACCCACCCCCATATCGCCGCAAGAGGGTCAAATTTAGAAAACATGTCGCAGTTGGGTGTGATGGGCGAGGGAAAAATTGTATCGCAGGTCAGCGCGAAGCGCCGATCTGCGATACAATTTTTTTATGTATGAAATGCGACGTTTTTTTTGGTTGACAAACGTATCGCATTTGGGTCTTCGACCTACCCCCCTTGCCCATGTATGAAGCCCAAGCCTTATTTTTTCATGCTCCGAAAATTCGCACATTGGGTTCCCCCGCATAAAACTAAACCCAGAAGAAAATTTTTAGAAAAGAATCCAAAATAGCTCTCTTGACCCTGAATCAGGAAAAAACAAGTGTATTGAAGAGAAAATCTTTCTCAAAATAAATTTTGTGGATCTCTTTTTAAGGTTTACTGAAGTCCTCCGAGACCGACTTGGACAAAATCTAGCTGCACAATTCTCTTCACTAGCTGCTTCACAATGGCTTTCTGTACGACTACAAATGTTGGGTGTTCTTATGGTTTCTGCTGTGTGTTATGGAGCTGTAGTTGAAGTTCGCTTTCATTATGTCGAATCAGGCATGCTTTTTTCTTAACCTTATTAACACTCGAACACGGGTGAGCCAAAAAATTCTTATTTTTGCGTTTTTTAGCGAAAAACGCTTTTTTTAATTCGTTAGCCCTGAAGAGATGAACGCGGGTCATCCTGCTACTAGGGGGGGGGGGCAAAAGTTTAAGACCAGGTGGCCAAAAGTTTCAGAATTTCAAATGTTTCCAAAACGGTTGTCTAATGCCTAAACAAGTAGTAGAAGCTAAAAAACACCGATTCGATATTCTGAAACTTTTGTCCACCTGGTCTGAAACTTTTGCCCCCTAGTAAAAATTCATCCTGCTAAATTTTAGCAGGGTAAATTTTTAGCAGGTTGACCGTTTACCGAAGAGATAGATGCGAAACAAAATTGCATAAAAAATTTGAACGTTTTTGTGTATTGAAGCGAAGGCACTGTTTAAATTCCTGATTCAAGAATTTTGTATTGAAACGAAATATTTTTAAAAATCCATTTTTACAAAGATTATTAAATTTATATAAAAAAGCAATTCGATCATTTTATCCGTTTGTTGAGACGAATAAAATGGCACCGAAATTATCCGATTTGAGAATTGTTTTTGGGTTATTGAAACGAAAATTCTGAATCAGGGTTTTCGTTTCAATAACCCAAAACAATGTTCAAATTGGATAATTTTAGCGTCATTTTATTCGCCTCATCGAGACAGATAAAATGCTCTAATTGCATTTTTACCTTTTAGGCCTGGTTGGTCTAGCAATCACCTACGCGTTATCCATGACAAATTTATTGAACTCATTGCTTTGCTCCTTTATTGATACGGAAAAAGAGCTAGTCTCGGTCGAGAGAATTGTCGATTACGTTGAAAATGTTCCTCTAGAAGAGACGAATGCCGAGGAAGAGGGTGTTGATAAATTTTTGGTAATTAAAAATATTTTTGGATGTCATTCGAAAAATTCTAGTTTTGCCGAACAATAAATGGTCAAATTGACTTCACTTGTGTTAGCTTACGATATTCTCCTGGCTTACCATGGGCCTTGAAAAATGTTACTTTCCATATTGAAGCCGGTCAACGAGTTGGGATTATTGGAAGAACCGGATCTGGGAAAAGTAGTATTTTCCAGGTGTGTTTCAAAATTTGCGTAAAACTCAAAAAATTTTGCTTAAAGGGGGGGGGGTGTAAAGTATGGTCGAGTAGAAAATTTTTTTAACAAGTGACCCTTTAGGGGTAATTTTATGCGAAAAATCGATTGCGCGCATCGAAAAATTCTGAAAAAATTTTCCGGGGGTCAAAAAATGGAAAAAATTGCGTCAAAATTAGGGGTTATTATTTTCAATTTTTTGACCCCGGAAAATTTTTTCCGAATTTTTCAATGCGCGCAATCGATTCCTCGCATAAACTTACCCTAAAAATGATTTTGTTGGGGTTAAAACTTATTACCCCTAATTTTGACGCAATTTTTTCCATTTTTTGACCTCCGGAAAATTTTTTCAGAATTTTTCGATGCGCGCAATCGATTTTTCGCATAAAATTACCCCTAAAGGGTCACTTGTTAAAAAAATTCAAAAAAATTTTCTACTCGACCATACTTTACACCCCCCCCCTTTAAGGGGGGATGCAAATTAGGGCCCTTTCTCCAAAAATTTTTTTTCTAAAATGATCATTTTTAGGGGTAATTTTATGCGAGAAATCGATTGCGCGCACTGCCAAATTGTAGAAACGCTTCCTTGACCCTGATTCAGGGAATGGGGTAGGTGTATTGAAGCGAAAATCAAACATTTTCGGATTTTCGCTTCAATACACCGATTTCTTCCTTGAATCAGGGTCAAGGAAGCGTTTTCAAGGTTCGGAAATGTGTGCAATCAATTCCCCGCCTAGAAAAACCTAAGAACGGTTTTCTCATAAAAATCCGAGAATGTTTGATTTTCGCTTCAATACACCCACCCCATCCCCTGAATCAGGATCAAGGAAGCATTTTCACAATTTGGCAGTGCGCGCAATCGATTTCTCGCATAAAATTACCCCTAAAAATAATCATTTTAGGAAAAAAATTTTTTAGAGAAGGTCCTAATTTGCACCCCCCCCCCTCTTTAAAAAAAACGAATTTTTTTTATTTTTGACGAATTTTTCAATTTTTATGAATTTTTCGATATTGATAAATTTTTCAATTTTTGTCGAATGTTTCAATTTTTAGCGAATTTTTCAAAATTTGACGAATTTGCTTTAAAAATATACTAGGAAAATTTTAACAAAATTGTACATTGCCAATTTTAGGCCTTGCTTCGAGCCCATCCTATTGAAACAGGAAAAATCTTCATTGATGGCACTGTAGATGTTGGCCAAATTGATCTGAAAGCTGTCCGCTCCATTTTTGGCCTTGTCACGCAATCGCCATTTATTTTTAGCGGAACAGTGAGAGAAAATATTTGTGTTGATAAAGAGTATCCTGATCATGCAATTATTACGATTCTTCATAAAGCTGGACTTGGTTAGTTTTAAGCATATAGCTTCAAAGAAAACTATTGGGAGCTATTGTGGATCAAGGGGGTCACCTCAGGGTCAAAAATCGAAAAAATTTTTTAAATGACATATTTAGGAGTAATTTTATGCGAAAGATCGATTGCGCGCATTCCCGAAGCGTGAAAAAATTTGTTTGACCCTTAAAAATTGAGAAATACGTATTTTTAAATGTGAAAATATGGGTAACAATACATATTTTTCAATTTTTAAGGGTGAAAAAAAGGTTCTCACGCTTCAGGAATGCGCGCAATCGATTTTTCGCATAAAATTGTCCCTAAATATGTCATTTTTAAAAAGTTTTAGAAAAATTTTTTCGATTTTTGACCCTGGGGTGACCCCCATGATCCACAATAGCTCCAACTATTGTTTAGAAGAATGGCTACGAAGATCTGGAGGATTGGATAGCGAAATCGCCGAAAGTGGTGCAAATCTATCGTTTGGAGAGAAGCAAATTTTATCGTTGTGCAGATTGATTCTTTCCGAGCCCAAGGTCAGTAGTCTCTTATGTGGGAGGAAAAATTCGTCAAAAATCAAAAAATTCATTAAAAATTTGTGTTCCAAAATTACCCCCTTTGTTTAGATAGTGCTAATTGACGAAGCTACTGCACATCTGGATGAACCAACCCATATCCTGATGAATAATTTACTCCGCCAAACACTACCAACTACCACTGTTTTATCCATCGTCCACAGGCTAAGTGGAATTGATACCTTTGATTGGATGATAGAAATGTCGAATGGGACTGTTCATAGACAAGGTCCGCCGAGCATGTTCCAAAATCTACCCACCACAGAAACGGATTATTTTGTAACAAGTTGAATGAAAGATTTTGGAAGTTAACATGACGTAGTGAAAACCATCACAAATATTCGCATTCAACTCATACGGTGTACCAAACTGTGCCAAAAATGAAAAGAGGGGTGCATCTTGCGACCATTTGGGAGAAAAATATTCGTAAAATGACCCCATTGGGGATAATTTCATTCGAGAAATCGATTGCGCGCACTCCCGAAGCGTAAAAATGCCATCTTGACCAAGTTTTCGTGAAAAATTGCCTATTTTTTCGACGAAAAAAGATGAAAAAGCGAAAAAATAGGCAATTTTTCACGAAAACTTGGTCAAGATTGGTATTTTTACGCTTCGGGAGTGCGCGCAATCGATTTCTCGTATCAAATTACCCCTAAAATTTTTAGTGAAAATATGAAAAAATCACCAATTTTCTAGTGAAATTGGTGATTTTTGGTGAAAAAATCATAATGGATTTCAAAAATTTAGGCTACTTCTACGACTAAATACCCCGTAATGGTATGGATACATGGAGGTGGATTATTGGGTGGTAATAATCGGCTTAATATTCCTGGAGTGGTTAGAAATCTCGTTTCAAGAGGAGTTGTAGTTGTATCCATACAATATAGACTTGGGTTTTTAGGCATGCGATTATTTTACTTTTTTCAAATATAACTATCACATTTTTAGGATTTTATACGACTTACACAGATGATTTTCCAGCAAATGTTGGAATGCTTGATCAAGTATAAAAAATTTATGGACCAGAAAAAAATTTTATAGGTAGAAACATTGAGATTTGTTCAAGAAGAAATTTCAAATTTTGGTGGAGATCCCAATAAAGTTACAATTTTTGGAGAATCTGCTGGATCGGCTTCTGTTTCAGCACATACTTATTCCCCACTTTCACAAGGTATGAAACATCTCATCCTGAGAGCAAGCTTTCATCTAATTTAATTTCTATGGGAGGGGGTACAAAATGAGCAAATCAGACCTTCTGGATACCGAACCCTATCTACTCTTGCTACTTGATCTGTTTATCCCCTCTCTCTTATCGCTTAATTTTCTTTTTTTAAATTTTTTATAGATTTATTCCATCACGCTATTCAAGAGTCAGGTACAGTGTTAACATGTTTTGAAGGTGCTTTGGGCCCAACATACCAATATTTCCGTTTTGCCGAAAGAGCATGCAACTATACAGCCGAGTTATGGAACTCAGGAAATTATATCAACTTGAAAAATTGCTTAATGAATATAGATGTTGCTGTAGGCTTGCAAAAAATATCGGTAAAAAACTTTTTTTCTTAAACAAAAAAATAGTTTCGGCCCTTGTCTGGTTTGGCCAGGCCCTCCCAGACATTGTCCAAATTTTTCCATCCTTGGTGAGGGACAAAAGTCATGTTAGCAAACTCTGAAACATGGCATTGTCAGAACATTTCATGATCCAAGAGATTTCATCCCTGGCCTCTTGGATCAAAACTTTTGTCCAACAAGTTCAGGATATCTCCCTATGATCAGATTCCTAATTCCTCAACTCGTATACAGGGTGTTCAAAAAGTTTCCAGATATTTTTTAATCTTATTTTTTATGATTTTTCATGAATTTTATCGTTTTCGGGGATAATTTTATGTGAGGAATCGATTGTGCACATTTTCGAAGCATAAAAACTTTACCTGACCCTGATTCAGGCAATTTTCGCTTCAATACACCTGTTTTTTCTTATTTAGGATCAAGGAGCTATTTTGAATTCTTTTCTAAAATCATCTTCAAGGGATAATTTTATGCGAGAAATTGATTGCGCGTATTTTCGAAGCATGAAAACACTTTCCTGATCCTGATTCATGCGATTTTTAGAAAAGAAGCCAAAATAGCTCCCTATACCCTGAATAAGAAAAACAGGTATATTGAAGCGAAAATCGCCTGAATCAGGGTTAGGTAAATTTTTTCATGCTTTGAAAATGTGTACATTCGATTCCTCACATAAAAATTACCCCTAAAAATTTGCATCGAAACGATAAAACTCATGTAAAATCATAAAAAATAAGATTAAAAAATCGTCAGGGAACTTTTTGAGCATCCTGTAAAAAGCAATGCAATAGCAATTTAATAAAATTAGGCTGGCGGAAATGCTGTTTGTTGGAACATGGTACAAGACAATAATTTCTTCCCTGGTATACCCAAAACTTTGTGGATGAATAGAACGAATAAACCAAATATTATTGGTACTAATAAAGATGAATGGGGTGTTTGGGGTAAGGTTGAGATTTTTTCAATCATACAAACATGCCTGGTCATGGGGTCCAGAATTGACCTCTTTACAAAAGACTAGCTCGAATCTGCGCCTGTTGACACGGATTTGGGCCTCTACATTCTAAGATTCAATATTCACTTTCCATCCTCATATACACACAATGCATTCAAACAACGCACAGACACAACAATCACATAGCAGCTCTTATCTCTCCCGCTCCACCCCCTTCTTTTCCACCTTCCTCCTCCCACTCCATCCCTCCCTCTCTACATCTCCTCAATCTCTTCCTCCCTCCTTCAAGCTTATAAAAAGGTCGTTTTTTTGGTGGAGGTGGTGGGGGACCACTTCATCAGGGGTCCTTGCCAACTTATGATCCAAATAACCTCAGAGTAACCATGAACCCCAGATAATGAATAACTTTAGAACTACGTAAGACCAACCAGCCAATAAATTATACCAAAAATTTTACCGAAAATGAAATTTTAACCAAATTTGCTAATTTATTGAATATAAACAACCAAGCCCAACAAGCTATAGACGCCATGGAAAATATTTATTTGAGTCAAGGATCAAATACTTCTGATGATCAACATTTAGAGTGGATAAGCTTTGCTGTTGCTGTAAGTGGAATATTTTTACTCCAATTTTTGTCCGCCGTGCTTCTCCGACCCAAAAAATGGAAGTTACTCATATACATAGCAAATTTTTGAAAATATAGATCGCTTTCTCTGCCACCAATCATCAAAATTCCGCCACATTTTTTTTATACCAGTGTAAAATCCTGAAGTTTCCAGGGGTCCCCGAGTCTTATACTACAAGGCACTAACCTTTTATTTCAAACAAAGAATCGAGTTTTACACTACAAAAATTCCGACAGCGCCAACGAAAACCTTTTTTCATAGTTTGAAAGAAAAATAAGATATAGTTTGAATGTAATAAAAAGGGTTTTCGTTGTAATAAACAAACAAATTCAAAACCATAACTAGATTATTGATCTGGTTGTGGCGCATTCTTTACACCAGTCTCCGGTACGTGGGGAGGGGGACAAAAAAGTCGACAAATCGATCTTTTTATGAGAAAGCATCCCCCCCCCCCAGATTATCTCTACATACCTGACCAGTTTATATTTTTAGGCCGGCACTTCATTCTTTTTTACCGGTTCTGCTGGCTCAGAAGCCGAATACCATATATTGAATAACAACTCGAATCTTTATATGTACGAGTTTACTTATGCCTCTAATATAAATGGTGATAAATATAAATCGGCTGAATATAATCGTAAGCCTTTTAGAACAACTATAACTTTTCATATGAAATTGTTAGCTGTTGTACATGGCTCCGAGTTGCATTATGTGTTTATGGAAGATACAACTTGGCTTCCAGCCCAAAACAAAAGTGAGATAAACGCGACGGACATAGCTATAGCAAACTTTTTTGGAGAAGCTTGGACTAATTTTGCTAAGACTGGGTATTTTTGGAAATTTTGCATCTTATATAAAAAGTGTAATGTCTTTGCGTATGTACTAGCTCAGTGATGAACCGAACAGAAAAAATCGGTCCCACCCAAAAATTTTTTGCGGTTCCGGTTCCATTTCTAAAATTTGTTCGCGGTTCCACATCAGGAACCGGAACCGTTCCATCACTGGACTAGCATTTGCTCGCCGCATGCGCTCCCGAGTCCCTAGGAGACTACAAAACGGCTCAGTCACTAGTTTATTTTTTAAGAACGTATCATTTTTAGACAACCATCACTTGGATGGCAAAATACACAGTCAACCGGGGTGACTGAAATGGAATATTTTGAAATTGGAGCAAACAGAGGGATGAGAAATGGCTATCGATCACTTGATCGGATACAATTTAACCGAGTATGATTAGAGACATAAGTTTAAGGACATGGGAATATCAAAAATTGATTTCCTGTGACTTGGATTCCAATGGGCCAGTGTCGTGAGTGGGAGGGATTTTCCTTCCTATGTCTCCTGTAAGCTGGGAGACAGAGTCTGACATCTAGGTAAAATCTTCTTGATCGCGGGACTTGAACCCGTGAACTATGCCGGCTAAGGTTTGCTAGCAACTCCACATGGAGTGAAGGCCATTTTCCGTTTCAGTGGTACCAAAATCTAAATTTTTCAAGGTGCTGCCCCTATTTGTCGGCACATTACCACAAGATGTGCCAGACTACAATAACGGCTCCATTGTACCTCTTCCTAATAATCAATGCCAAAATGGATGGTATAAAGAAACAACCAATGCAAATAAATGTCTGAAATTTGTAATAGAGCCAAACTCATTGATTGGTGCTAATTTTTATTGTGGAAAATTGGGTGCAAATTCATCCCTGTTAAGCATTGACAATTCGTTTGAAAATTCGGAAATTTATCGTGAGTACTATTTTTCAATTTTGATTTAGTCCGAGTATTGGGGCGGGCCATATAGTCTGTTTCAGAAAGGACCAAAATATATTCGGCCCACATGACGGAGGAGCAAGTGGTGCAAAATTCATCTTGAACGGGGAGAGTTCGATCTCCAGGGCCCAAAATTGTTGGTAGATGATCTTATGGGGAGCAACGAGGGAAAAGGAATACAAAAACTGTCAAAGATTTTTTCATGCTCTTTTTAGAACAAGCTAACATACAAGGATGTAATCAATTTTATATCGGCTTGTTTCATAACGGAAACACTTGGGCTTGGTATAATGGTGATTCCAGTAATTATCAAAACTGGAAAACTGGTAAGTAGAAAAAATAAAATCCCAAAACTTTTTTAAAATTTTAGGATACCCAAACAATGATAATGCCCAGGATTGTGTAACTTTTGAAACTAGCTCAGGAAAATGGTATAATTCGGATTGTGATACCTCTCAATGTTATATTTGCCAACAATTTATTTAAATTATTATCAATAAATATTTTTTTATCTATGACAACGCACTTTGGATTTTAAGAAATCTTGTTGTAATAATTTTTTGTTGTAACGTGTTTACCTCGTGGAGATAACGGACAAAGCATTGAAGTAGTGTTACATTAGTGACGCAGGAGTTAGGGTAAAATTTTGAGGCGGGACCAAAGTCTCAAATTCCATGATTTTTTCAAGTTGTTGATGGCTGTCATATGGCAAAAAAAAATTGATGTAAGAGGTTAAAGAGGCAAGAAACGTGGCTGATAGTGTCAGTCTATAAGATGAGGCGATTTTTGACGATTGATATTTTTTGATGCCTTTATCAAAAATTAGGATTTCACAAAAAAATTATTTTTTCAATTTTTCAGTTTGCCATTCAATATTTTCTTATGATTCCTGAATTCCCATCTTCGGGTATCAAGAACACAGAGCTCAGGCACTCCTTGGCGCCCATTCAACAAAACATATGACCGCTTATCCTTATTAATACCCCTGTTCTTGAAAATTTTGATAAAATTTTTAAAAAATCACACCACCTTTGCATTGGGATTCGTCACTATAAATTTTTATTAATGTTTACACAAGGAGTGTACGCACAAGTAAATATGTGATTCATCATTTTTGAAGTTTTTGAAATAATAGGAAGCAAAAAAGTGAACGAGAAATGACGTATGAATTTTTCATGCTGTTTTGTGCACTCATTGTGGACACATGTAGAGAGAGAATTTATAACCCCACGCGGCTTTGGATGGGCGCCAAATCACATTTCGAAATAGTTATAAGCAAAAAATTGGTATATAAACAAGGTGATTAAGTGAATGGTGAAGAAAAAATAAAAGTTTTGCACAAATTTATATGCGGTCAGTTGTCACCTTTTTTTGAAAATAAAGATCTTCGTTTTTTAAAAATTTTTTTGTAAAAATAAAAAATTTAAAATAAATGCGCTTATTTTCATGAATACAAAGAAAAAAAATTTATTCACATGAAAACTTAAAGTTTATTCTTGGAACAAATTTTTCTAGGTGTTGTTTGAATTTTACAAAGTACATCGATCGTTTCAATAACCAGACTTTTATTGAAGCAGATAATATTGCCTGATTCAATAAAATTCTATCTTTTGAAACATAAAATTCACAACAATCAACTTTTCTAGTACGAACGTCGATTAATAATTCTCATTCAACCAAACAAAACTTTTCTTCAATATTTTTGTTATTATTTACCAAATTTTTGAACTTTTTCTTTCTGATTCATCGAATAATTTTTTATTGATCTTTCAAATGATGCATGTCCTAATAATCGTAAAAATTGCTCACTCAAAATTTCAATTTTTATGAAATTCTTTAAATGTGACATTGAAATTTTTGTTCTTAAAATTTAGAATCCTTTTTATCTTCTCTCCCACGTTTTTTAACCACAGATTGAATTAATTTATCTACTTAAAAAAGTTACTCGAATTTTATGACTTTGTTAGAGCTTTTCCGGATTTTTTAAGCTTTTTAATTTTCGAACTTTTGTTAATTTGCCTCACCCGAAAAAATTTTGGCTTAAAAAAAACAAACTTGATTTCTTTGAATCCAAACTATTATGATAGACATCATTACGTTTTTAAAACTTGTTTATGAAAGTTTACCAGGGACGTGCAAAGGTTAGGGGAAGATTGAAAAAATTAGGGAAATACGAATTTTTGACCGGCAACAGCTAGGGGAATCAATTTGACAATTTTCAGGGCGCTCTCCATTGGAAAGCGTCCTTAAAATTGTCACATTGATTCTCCTAACTTTAAGTTAGGGGAACCAAGGTGATAATTTTAAGGACTCTTTCCAATGTAGAACGCCCTGAAATTTCACATTGATTCCCCTAGTTTTGCCGGTCTTAAATTCCTGTTACCCTAACTTTTGCACCCCCTGATATAAACATGCATTTAATTTTTGTTTAAAAAGGACCACCAAAATTAATTTTTCTATCTGATTTTTTATTTTATCAGCTGGCTAAAATCTAAAAACTGCTTTCGGCCTATTTTTCCACATGTGAAATTACACAGTTGTTTTTTGTGGGGGAAAAATCCGTTCGACTTATCAGAAATAAAACTGTTTGGTCGATTTGCTTTGCTTTTTTCCGATTGATATATCCGTGCTAAATCGCCGAAAGGAATTTTCCTTTTTTTGCGCAATAAATGTGTGAGCCATGTGATAAGAAAATGTCAAAATTTATCTCTTTTCTCCAAAATTGAACTCATGCAGCAAATTTTTATTCCAATCTAAAATACTATCTTAGCGTGAACGCTAGAGTCGTGCCAAATTTCCAGAAATCTACCTAAATGAAAAACTTGGGTCAAAATTGACATAGAAATTGCAAAAATTCCTTTGCGCCTCTGGGAAGTGTTCCCCCCCCCCATCCCGGTTCCCCATCTACGACTTTAGAAGGTTCCCCCCACCATAATTACGACGCTGCTTGTGCTCTTGATCAAACTACTTTGATCAAGATACGTTTGATACTTTGATTTATTTTAAAAATTCCGAAAATCTTTGTAGTTTAGCGGATTAAAATTTTAATGTTTAAATCCGCTTTTCGGTATAGTATAGTTTAGCAGGATTCTTCTGCAAATCTTTTTTTGATGACAATATAAGCCATGGATTCCTCGTGTTTTGGGTTTTTAACAATTTTATGAACGTTACTTTTGCTTGTTGCGATTTTTTAAAAGTTGGAGTCGAATTTTATTTCTAAATTTACGCTTTGTTTTTTTCCATTCTAACTTCTAATTTTTAGGCTAATTGGAAGAAATTTGGAGCATTGATTTGCTATATTTTTGTTTGAACTTCAACTGATCTTCTTAAAACAAACTGTGAGTTTTTTTCTTAAAGGGGGGGGGGGTATTTTTCTCTGGCGCCGGTAGGTCGGAAAAATTTTTTTCTCTAAATTGGCTGATTTTTGGTACACGGGGGTTTTCGGGCACGAGAAATCNTCAAAATTAGGGGTTATAAGTTTTAACCCCAACAAAATCATTTTTAGGGGTAATTTTGTGCGAGGAATCGATTGCGCGCATCGAAAAATTCTGAAAAAATTTTTTAGGGGTCAAAAAATTGAAAAAAATGCGTCAAAATTAGGGGTTGTAAGTTTTAACCCCAACAAAATATTTTGGGGGGTTTTTAGCCCCTAAAAAATTTTTTTTGAATTTTTCGATGTGCTCAATCGATTTCTCGTGCCCGAAAACCCCCGAGTACCAAAAATCAGCCAATTTTGAGAAAAAAAATTTTTCGACCTACCGGCGCCAGAGAAAAATACCCCCCTTTAATTTGGAAAATTCAATTTTGTTGAAAAATTCAATATGAAAAATTCAAATTTTAAAATTAAAAATGCTTACTTGTAAATTTTGAAATTTGACATCCACTATTTTTCATGCTTAGACTTTAAATTCTTAGTCACATGTTCCGTCTTCTTTTATTTTTCTAAGCATTAAGCTTCAAAGAATGCACGGACTTTGTTCCGTGCTTGTCAAAAACTTCAACGTTTTTTATTTTTCTCATGTCTGCAATGTGGCTTCCGGTGTGGGGTTTAAATTTTCCGTATATTTGTTAGTCAGTTGTTCAGTGTGGTCTTACTAGGTTCTACTTTTGCTTGACGGGATAAGAAGTTACACTTGAAAGGAATACCTTTGACTTTGTACCCAAACCTCGTGGATTTGACGCAATTGCACTTGATGGAACAGAAAATTAATCTCGACGGTGTTTACTTTCGGAAAATATGGGTCGAGTCATCACGCTTATAAATCTTAGGGTGTTTTTCAGCATGGTTGAAGAAACGATGCGTATTTTCCAACGTGGTTTAAGGAAAATTTTTTGGGGTGTTCCATAACGGCTAATACAGGGTGGCGCAAAAAAAACTACACTTTTTTATATTTCGACTTTATATAGCTTTTTGATGCATCCCTGCGTGGTCGTATTGGCGGGAAAATCAGAATTAGTACGAATTAGTA
>OZJO01019722.1:0-12335 GCA_900406225.1 Acrobeloides nanus
ATAAATTGTTCGTAGTGACAATGGTGACAAATTTGTCTTCATTTTTCATGGCGCTCAAAATTTGTAAAGAAAATGGGGACGCTTCGTTTTCAATTAAATTTTCGTTTTAATAACATCTAAAAAAATCTTCAACAAAAAACATTGATATTTCTGCAAAAATTCAAAAAAAGAAAAGCTGAAAAAGAAAAAAACGTGATCTTTATTGTTCATTAGCTCCTGTCTAGACAATTACTGATCCCTTAGTTTTTTGTGATAAACAAAAATCGAACTTGTATAAAAAATGCCTTGTCTAGTCTCAGTTCTAGAAAATACTGTTTCCTAATTTTTTTTATAAAAGAATAAATAATTTTCCTTCAAAAATCTTTTCAAAAAAGTGCCAGATGTGCGCGAAAATTTCAATAGAATACAAAAGGAAGAATGAATCAATAGCTTTTTTGGCCTTCTCGCTTGCTAGTAAACAACATCGCCTGACTTTCCTGTTTCATGATCAAAGCATTTTTTATCATATGCAGAAATACTTTTTCAATAAAAGCCCAAATCATTAAAAATCGTTTATTTTGATTGCGAATGAGGTCAAAATTTTGGAAAAACCCGAGGGAATTCGAAGCTTTCCCAACGACAGTCATAGACAAAAAGACGCGGTCAACAAGTGGACTTATGAAATATGGCAAGAACGCATGAGAATTGAGAAATCTGCTATACATATGAGAAAATTATTAAAGAAAAATAATGACCAAGGACAAATCAAAATGTGGACAATTGTTGACTGAATTTAGCCTCGTAAATTATAAAATATGATTTTACATAGGGTGAACTATGATATAAAGATGAGATCGACAATTTTGATCATCAAAATTGCATGTTTTTACTCGATTACGATCGAAAACTCGCTTGCATTTCGATGAGGCTCCCTTAGATCTACAAGTGAACCCCAAATTTGATCTTTAACAAGTCTATACCCTCAGTTTTGATCAAATTTTGATCGTTTTTTCAAAAACGAGAGTTGGGCTTCAAAACTGGGGATATAGACTTGGAAAGAAATAAAAATTGGGGATCTAATTGTAGATCTAAAGGAGCCTCATCAAAATGCAAGCAAGTTTTCGATCGTAATCGAGTAAAAACATGCAATTTTGATGAACAAAAATTCCGATCTCTAATATCAAAGCAGGATTACATAGGTTGTTATTAAAATTCCTATTTGTACAAATTTCGAAAAAATCATTTAAAACTCGATCCTCTAGTAATATGTTAAATCATGGATTACGTCTACCGCTCTCTAAAATCAAAACTTACATGTAAAATAATAATACTCATTCGGCTTAAATATTGGCGCATTTGGCAGCAAACTAAAGTCTCGGACAACAAAAGTAAAACGATTCTGATCCGGCTTGCAATAACCAACCAGTGTATCACTCGTATGGGACAAATCACAGTGGAAAAGACTTTGTCGGTTTACCTAAAATACGTGTTTTAATGAAGAAAAAGAGGAAAAATGGCTTCGCTTACCCTGTGTATAGAAAGCCATAAATTTGGTGGACAGTGAAAAACGACTTTATCTCCAATTCGAACAAATTTGGTGGTTGTTAAACTGCCCTTGTTGAATCTAAAAATGAGTGTTTTAAGCAAAAAATCAAAATTTTGCGATTTTTCAAGCAAATTTTTGCAGAAAAACATGTAAAACATTGAATTTTTGAGGCCCAAACTTAGTTTTTCTATCAATTGGTCCTTTTCATAAAAAGAAAATTTTCAAATTGGTGAAACGCATAAAAAATTTGTGTGTCTTTTGTCCATTTTTTCATTCACATTTAAATTAGAATCATTCATTTTCCTTTTAATGTCATCCATGAATCGTAAAGAAAAAACAGCTGGCCTTTTGACAACCGCATAAAATTGATGGCCAAAATTTGTTATCTTAATTTTCAACGTTTCAACATCTTATATTTTATGGGAAAATTTACTATCGCTAGTACAAATAATTGAACGGCAAACAAATGAAGAACATCTGTGCACTCGGTTGTCGGCACACTTTTTTGCAGGTTCAAGAACATAAGCCTGTGTCAACCAGGTAGTACTTTTCTACCGATTAGAGTGCCGACAAATGGATCATCCAGCACGATGATCGGTTGGCACTCCTTTTGATCGGCATGCGGCAAAATGAGAACTAACAAGCATAAGAATAAAACTAGTGGTGTATGATAATCTGGTCAAGAATAAGAGGTTTTAATGAGATTCATGTGGGTGAGTAGTTCCCTCCCTCATTCCTGAAAAAATTAAAAATTTTTCCTAATGGTCCCCCTTATGTTTTTGCCAAAATTTTCCAAAAATCATCATGGTCCCCCATTATAATTTTGCACCAAAAATGACCAACATTTTCCCTTTTTCACCAAAAATTTTC
This sequence comes from Acrobeloides nanus, assembly GCA_900406225.1. NCBI lineage: Eukaryota > Metazoa > Nematoda > Chromadorea > Rhabditida > Cephalobidae > Acrobeloides > Acrobeloides nanus. The sequence goes on from OZJO01019722.1 coordinate 2,396, forward strand.
CATTTTTTCTACAAAAATTTTAATTTTCTGTCTAGATAGAAAAAAGATGGCAAAAAATGTCCTTAAAATGGAACTAAAATGATCACCCTCATAAATCAACTCCGAAAAAAGATTGCTCAAAACTGTAGCAAAAACCATTCATAAAATTGGAATTGGATGTTCTGACCTAACAATAATTTACGAGACAACAGAATCCATTTTGAAACAGCAATCCATCATGAGTTTTCGGCACAAAAATTTTTTAATTACGGTGACTACAAGATGTTCCAAAAAACACCATTTGGATATTTTTTGGCGAAAATTTTTCAAAATTTTTGTTTCCAAAATGACTCATTAGGGATATTTTTATACGAGAAATCGATTGCGCGTATCGAAAACCCTTGAAAATGCCTCCTAGATCATAAAATATCCAATTTTCATATTTCAAATAGGAATTCCTATCGAAAATAGCTGAAAAAAATATGAAAATTGGATATTTCCTAGTCTGGGTGGTATTTTCAAGGTTTTTCTATGCGCGTAATCGATTTCTCGCATAACAATACCCCTGAGTCATTTTGGAGAAAAAAATTTTTTTTAATTTTCGCCAAAAAATTACCAGATGGCGGTTTTTTTTTGGAACACCCTGTAATGGTTTAATTTTGTCATCTACTACTAAAGGTTTTATGATAAAATTCTTGATATAAAGAATCTATATTCTTATTCTGCATTTTCAATAGGAAAATTTTGAATCATCTTTTTCGGAGAGAGGCCATAAATTTTGCACCTTCCAGCTGCTGGCATTGACAAAAGCATGTTGTTTGTTCAATCGGTATAGAAACGTGACAAATTTGTGTTAGTTTATGTGAGGGCGTATAAAACTACCAAAAAAACTAGTAAAAATGCGCATCTCACTCATTTTCTTGAAGAAAAACCGGTACTAGTTCGGATAGGGGGGGGGGACAGTGACGTAGGCAGAAGGGGACCAGGGTGAACGAGTCCCTTCATAACGGAAAAAATATTAAAATTTTCCTAATGATCCTCTTTTATGCTTATCCCAAATTTTTTCAAAAATTCTAATGATCTCCAATTATGATTTTTCACCAAAAATGACCAAATTTTCGCAAAAAATTTCAAAAATTTTAATTTCACCAAAAATCGTCATTTTTAATCAAAACTTTTCATTTTTTGAGCCTTTTCAGCTTAAAAACAAGCATTTTTCAAAAAAAAATTTTCGAAAAAATTCTGACGTGTTCTAAACCCCTTTAGTTTGGTTCCCCATCCGAAATAGTACCGAGAAACCTATTACCTTATAAAACAGGGAAAACAAAGTGCCAGTTCATACAGCTCTAAATACAGGATGAGCCAAAAAACCGTACTTTTGTGTTTTTTAGCGAAAAATTAAAATTTTTTTCAAAAATCGCATGAAATACCCCTTATAGGTCATTTTTATAAAAAAATTTACAAAAACGCAAAAGTACGGTTTTTTGCTCACCCTGTATAAAATATGCTCTCATTTTTTAGATTTTACTACTCAAATTTGAAGTGCGGTATAATTCTCAACAACCCTTTTCATAAAGCAAGAACGTCTTCATCGATCAAACAGTACAGATAAAAGGATTTTCTCCTTATCAGCCGATTAAATCGCCGGTGATTCAAAGACTAACGTTTAAACTCAAATATTGAGTGGGGCAAGTGGATGATGAGATGATTTATAGCTTGTTTTCCCGAGAAATTATCAAATTCTCAAAATTAAAGTGTTAACAAGTTTTCGGGTACTAGAACGATACACACCTTACAAATTTTTGCATTAAAAATTCAAATTTTGTGTGAAAAATTTGTCAAATTTTGATGATTTGCGAGGTGTAACCGTCTTAGTGCCAATTTTCGTACCTATCCTCAAAAATATCAACAACATTTGTTGTCAAGAAAGATCAGCTTCTTTATCAAGAAATTAAATTTACCCCCCCCCCCCCGATTTTCGAAAATTCGAATAAGAGGTGGAAATAGTAAAACTTACAAAGAGCTTTCTGGAGACCAGTCAATTTCCACATCTACTGTTTCGGCAAATGGTGCAGAACAAGCGGTAGCCAGGAACAAATAAAGTATGTAAATCGAGAACGAGCATTGCGTAAACCTTCGGACACAGCAAAAAGTAATAGATGGTACCGGTATCAATTTACGTAGCATAATAATTTTTCGGCTCAAGATAAATCTAGTGAATAAAAGTTCCAATTCAAAATATCCATGTAGTAAAATAAAAGTAGGAATATCGGGCTTTTCAAGCTCTAAAAGGTATAATTGCGTTAAAAAAAATCTGGTTGTAAAATTTAAAATCACATAAATAGCAAAGAGACTATAAAACTGAAGAACCGAGATTCAAAAAAAACGGATGGGACTTTTGCGCACTCATATATGCGCAACGACACAAATCGGCTGATTTTGTTTACTCCGGGGGGAGGGGGTTTCGGGTACGGGGAACTCGAATCTGAAAGAATTTTTTTGATTTTGACCACAGGAAGGTACCCTACGAAGGTATTTTTCTTTTTGAAATTCACATATTTGCAAACAGTACAAGCGTACTGTTTCAAAGAGACAAATAATACGTTCGTACTGTTTGCAATTCGTCAAAATTTTGTTCGTACTGTTAGAGAATTAGTACGCAAAACTCGTACTGTTCAAATAGTAAGCACCCTAACAAGTTATGACGCCGTTGTAACAAATTAGTACATTTTTCTTCTTTGTTACAACGCGCGCGTCGTAACAAGTTACGACAAGTAGTGCAGCAAATTAGGGCTCGATGATTTTTCGCATAAGAACTTTGGCACAACGAATTTTCGCAAAACGAATTTCGGCAAACGAATTTTCTCAAACGAATTTGATGAAGACCAAAAAAGGTCGCTAGGCAAAAATGCGAGGGGGTATGGGTAACTTCTAAAAATGCGGGGGTGCATTCCTGCCCATGGTGCGTCGAAAGTATAAATTATGCCAAACAATTTTTCGAATGGCGATCTGTTTTGGTCGTTAGAACGGACACAAGTTGTCGTACCGACGCACGAGGTCGCAAGTTATCGTACTTTTTCATTTAAAATGCATTAAAAAGTACGACTCGAGACCACAATTTGTTGTACTTTTTGTCGTACCACGACAGAAAGGTACAATGGTACAACACTAAAGTATGACGACAACTTGCGCCCGGACTTAATGATTTCCACATCGGAGCTCCCACGCCCATGTGGGGAGCTCCGATGTGAATGATGACATCCACAAACTGAATTAAAATTTTTTCTTTCTCGAAATAATACAAAGTTCAGTCCGAGTCATATCTCAAATCTTATCAAAAACATTAAATCGATAATGTGTTATGTTAAACGGGAAATCCCCCTACAAAAAAAGCAGACGAGAAAACAATATTTTTGGTACTACTAAGGATTAGTGAGCCCACTCAATTTTTATATATAACAAAAGTGGAACTTTTTCACACTGAATTGATCCTTTAAGCGGACTCGCTAATCCTTAGTAGTAACCAATATGTGTTTCGAAATAAATCCAATATATTTTGGCAACCTCGATATAGCGATTTATATTGTTGACAAATCCTTAAGCCTAAACATTTTCCCACATGATAGATAAATAATGACCCTAGGAGTGGCTACTTCAAGCTGTAGCAAAAGGAACAGCTAATTGAACATCAAGTGGTTGGGATAGAGGGGTTATCCGATTTAATTGCCTAGGTCAAGAATACTAACTCATCTAATTGGTTAGATGACAAACATCGGGAAACAGTAGCATGGCCATGTTGAAATTTTTCAGTCCAATGGGAGAAAAGTTGTCATTTTTGTTGATATTCGAAAAGTTCATGAAAAATGGAACATTTTTTGTTTTTATGGCATGTTCTGAATCGTTGTAGTTTTCGTAAAACAAAAATTGTCCCATTTTTCATGAACTTTCCGAATATCAACACAAAATGGCAACTTTTTTCCCACTAGCCTGGTTCTTTAATTTGAAGTAGGAGTGGAAAATATAAAAATGTCATTTAAAAAAAAACTTTCCAAAGTTTCACAAATTTTCTGAATCAGCAAAAAAAGTTGAACAAGTAAACTATTTACCCCATCGAAAAAGTAAACCAAGAACGACCGGTAGGCGGAGGAAACATCAAAATCACACAACCATTTGCGGTGTGTGTCATGACACCGGTGTCCTTCATTCAGTCAGGAGAAAATAGGCGGTACAAATATGGTCCCAGCTGACGTAAAGCATGCACAATGCACACACACACAACAAGATAGCACATCTGTAAAAGTTTACCAGAATTGAAATTTTTTATACAAAAATATGAATGAGATTTTGGATGGATGAAAAAACTGGAAGTTTGGGTAGATGAAAAAACTGGAAAAAAATCATGATCAAAATTTTGTATAAATGTATACAAATGATAAAAATTCACCAAAAATGTCCGAAATTTCCCATTTTTCGGCGCCACCCCATTTGCCCCACGTTATACAGTTGCCCCACCAACTTGCCCCACGTTGTAAGTTATGTGTAAGTTACAACGTGGGGGCAAGTTGGTGGGGCAACTGTATAACGTGGGGCAAATGGGGTGGGGCCATTTTTTCACTAAAAATGCCCAAACTTTCCAATTTTTTAACCAAAAATGAGAGCGAAAGAAACGCTTCCCTGGTTCAGGGAAGGCATATTGTTTATTGAAGCGAAAAGTCGTAAAGATGTGATTTTTGCTTCAATACATTAGCTTTCCTGAAATCAGAGAACCGTTTTTACACAAAAACCTAACTCGAAAATGATTTTTCGAGTCGAAAAATCCTCTGTATAGAACCAAGCCCCATCTAGTCTATTGTTCCCCCTAATCGGCAATCATTCAAAAAACAAAGACGTAAATCTGTGAATGTTGAATTTTTGTGGACCGAGGCATGCCTTCGGGTTAATTTCGTTAACTTTTCTCACAAGGTGGTCGTCTTTTACAAAAAGGCAATTGGAATGACATGAATATCTGGTTAAGCCTCAAGAGATTAGGTGAGATAATTTTCAAACGACCGATGTTAGTCAATGACGAATTGCTTCTAGGCTCGAAGACGGAGGAAAAACAATGGGAATGTGATCGAAAATGCTGTTAGAAGCGAGATATGGATCTGAAAAAGCGGCCAGGATGGAAATTTTAAAGATTGTTTATCATGAAAAATGCATGTGCTAGAAAGAGTGCGAAGTACACACTAGGGGGAGCAGCCACGTGAAAAAATTTTTCGAAAATTTTTTCTGGATTTTGTCACTTTTTGTAACGTTAAGCTTCACACCCTATATAGTCAAAAAATTTTTGTTGGCTACCACGGAACTTGTTATTAAATTAGGCAACGTGTACATTGAAACGAAAAGAAACGTGGATCAGGATTAGTTAGTACTAATCCTGATTTTTCCGCCATACAACCACGCAGGGATGCATCAAAAAGCTATATAAGAATCCACTTTTCTTTTCGTTTCAATGTACCCATTGCCTGATTCCATAACAAGTTCCGTGGTAGCCAAAAAAAATTTTCAGCAAAAGCTAATAATTGTAGTATAGGTAAGCAATTGGCTCGCCAATCTCCCATCAAAACTCCAAATTAGCACACTTCGTATGCCAATAGCCGTGCAAATTGCTGCGCTCATGCTTTTTATTAAGGCTTCTTCTTCCTCAATCTAAGCAAGTGCCATCCAAAGTAAGAATTTGCTGCTGTCATACACACACCTTCCTTAATTAGAAACGATTTCTAACAGATTGACTACCTTTGACATTTGTGCAAAGCCAAAAAAGCACTCAAAAAATTGCAATTTGATATGCAAACTACCTTTTGGAGATAAACCTCTTATTACGTCGATAATGGAGGGGCGATTAGTCGGCTACAAATTTCCGACCTCAAAGTTGGAGCCCTGCTGGGTGAATTAAGATATTAGAAAAAACGCGTATGCAAACTAGACGATAAAAACAAGTTTGTGAAGAAAAAAGAGATAGGTAAAATTTGTATAGGGTTAAAAAGCTAGTTGTAAAACTGGTAGTCGAAATTTTTTTTGGCTATCACGGAACTTTTTATTGAATCAGGCAGCATGTACATTGAAACGAAAAGAAACGTATATTCTTATATAGCTTTTTTGATGCATCCCTGCGTGGTCGTATATAAGAAAAATCAGGATTAGCTAGTACTTCAATTTTTGATGAAAAATTCGTTAAAAATTAAAAATCCTTCAAAATTTGAAAAATTCGACAAAATAATGAAAAATTCATCAAAAATTGAAAAATCTTTCAAAAATATGAAAAATTCGTTAAAAATTGAAAAATTCGTCAAAATTTGAAAAATTCGACAAAAATATTGAAAAATTCATCAAAAATTGAAAAATTCGTCAAAAATTGAAAAATCCTTCGAAAATTGAAAAATTCGACAAAAATATGAAAAATTCGTCAAAAGTATGAAAAATCCTTCAAAAATTGAAAAATTCGTCAAAAATTGAAAAATCCTTCGAAAATTGAAAAATTCCCCAAAAATATTATCAAAATTTTTTTAAATTTGGATTTACCAATCAAAAATCAAAATTTTGAAAAATTAATTTTTCGTTCAAAATTTGATTTTGATCAAAATTTTGATACAAATCTGGATTTTGTCAGATCTCTATAATGTCATTTATCCCTTGCCTTTTTTCAACTTTCCATACAAACCAAGTCCAATTTAATAGGATTTTCTCAAAATTCCTCCCCGCGCATATTTATCCCCTTGTCCAGCACAGATTTCCGGTATATCTTCTATAAGCCGGAATTTTGTCTCTCCTAGCCTAGACCAATGATTTCCGAGCAGTTTAGCGGCATTTACAAAGATCTATTCGCGGCAAAATGATTGAAAATGCAAAAGAATTGAATGCGATCTTCGTGACCATTGAATGTGAAAAGTGCGGCATTTTACTCGTCTCTTGCTCTACTCGAGAACGGCCGGATCACCCACACATAATGACAGACTCGAGAAACAGTCTCTTAGCGGAAAAAGGAAGACCATTCAAATGATGAGATGAGGTTAATCTCATAAATTATTCACAAGGGACTTTCAAGGTCCGACAAACTCAGATTTTTTCGAGACATAGCTCAAAAGTTAGGAAAAAGTGTCAAAAAACGAATACAATAGTCGTTTGATTATTTCGATATAAATTTTTTGAACTATGGAGTCATAAAGTTGCAAAATTTTTCGATTTTTAATTTTTTTTAAAGCACTAGTACTTGGTTTGAAAAGACGTTTCAACAAGCCTCGATGGTACAGTGACAAGCAGCGGTTTCGTGGTCACAAGGTTGCGGGTTCGAATCCCGCTTGGAACCAAATTTTTTTTGTAAAAATCGAAAAATTTTGCAGCTTTATAACCCTGCAAAATTTTTCGATTTTTACTTTTTTGCAAAAAAATTTGGCTTAAGCGGGATTCGAACCCGCAACCTTGCGGCCACGAAACCGCTGATTTGTCACTGCACCACCGAGGCTTGTTGAAACGTCTTTTCAAACTAAGTACAAATGCTTTTTTAAAAATTGCATTCATATGATTGTTTCTAACATTTTTAAACAATTGATATCCAATCAATCAAGCGACTATTATATATGGATATAAAAAAAGTTTGAACTTTTTGCAAACTTTCGAGCACCGTTCTCGTCGATTTTTGGTATAACTTTGAATATCCAAGTGGTACTTACATTTCGATGTAAAGTGAAAAGTTTGCCGCCACTGGACAAGGTTTGACATGCGAAAGGAAACCTTTTGTGGGATATTGTTATTATGAACTCTAGACTTTGGATTTTCAAGATGAAGACATAAGAAGTTTATTATGACATAGATTTGTGTATTTATAGCAATAATTTTTGGGGAAATTGTACAATTTTGATGAAAAATCATAATGGGGGAAAATTAGGATTTTTGGAAAATTTTTTCAAATATTTCGGGCAAAAACATCATTTCAGCCTTCGGTCGGGTTTGGGAGGGGGAGAGAAAAATAAAAATTGAAAAAATCGAAAAACCGTCAAAAATTGAAGAAATCGAAAAAATCGTCAAAATTCGATTTTTTGACAAAAATTCGATTTTTGGCCAAAATTCGAAAATTTAAAAAATCGATTTTTGTTGTGGGGAGTGGGGTCCTCTACAATATTTTTGGGGTGAGGATCCTCTACACCTTTAGATTAAAGAACAGTACTCTACAGTCGCCGCTCCATATAGTGACACCCACCATTCAGGAAAGACCACACAGGGATGCCTCTTGGCGGGAAAATTTGTAAACGGCACCAAACATCAGAATTAAAAGATTTTGAAATAATTCTTTTTATAAAAGTTCTGTGGATATATAGTCAACTTTTAAAAAAAGAATTATTTCAAAATCTTTTAATCCTGATTTTTGGTGACGTTTACAAATTTTCCCCCCAAGAGGCATCCCTGCATGGTCTTTCCTGAATGGTGGGTGTCACTATATGGAGAGGCGACTGTATTCAAAAAGTTTGTGTATTACAACGAAAATACGAGCAATTTCAAACGCAATTATCTCAAAAACTACGATTCAGGCACATGCCGTAAAAACAAAAAATGCTCCATTTTTCACGAACTTTCCGAATAGATACAAATTATGGCAGCTTTTTTCCGAGTAGGCTGGTCCTCCCCACAAATACCCTAAATTTTCATAAAAATCTCTTCCAAAATCACATTTGTTTTCATGCAAAGAAACGAAGCTAATCTCAACTTCATTCGATTTGAAACGATTTCGCAGAAAATTAAGTCACGCAATTTGAATGAAAATTCATCGGTTTGCAGCTCATATAAACTCGTAAAAATTGTCGTTTTTCTTCAAAATTCTAAAAATAGACCTGTACATGAATATGAAAAGGGTAAAAAATGATGGGAAAATAAAAGCCGTAGGCATACACATTACTCAAAAGGTATAATTTAAGGCACTTCTTTCAATTTTTGACGATTTTTTCGATTTTTTCAATCTTTGACTATTTTTTCAATTTTTGACTATTTTTTCAGAACATTAAGTCACGCAATTTGAATGAAAAGCATCGGTTTGCAACTCATAAAAACTTGTAAAACTTGTTGCTTTTCTTCTTAAAAATTCTAAAAATAAAACCTGTGTACATAAATATAAAAGGATGAAAATGATGGAGAACTAAAAGCCGTAGGCACGCACATTACTCAAAGGGTATAATTTAAGGCGCTAGCCGGGTGGTTTTGGTGGAAAAGAAGAAAGAGGTGAAAATGTGTAAATTGGAAAAACTTAATTAAATTCAAAACCATTTTTCATGGAAATTTATGAATTAATGTGTGTGTCCCAAGGAGGAAGGGAAAAAATAAATAAGTCTTTGTATGGAAGAAAAAAGGAGGGAAATCTGGTCACATTTTACGATTTTTATGGGTTAAAGAGAAACTGGTTGGGTTTAGTGGTGTTCAAAGTTAGTAAGGGTGTGCATTATCAGTCGTGAAACGCATTTCACGACGATTTCCGGATGCTAGCCGTCTGTAAATCGACAAAAATAGTCAAAATTGAAAAATCGTCAAAAATCGAAAAAATCATCAAAAATTGAAAATCGCCAAAATTGAAAAAATCGTCAAAAACGCATTTCATGAAGATTTCCGGACGCTAGTCGTCCGGAAATCTGGACTCATTTCCAGACGGCGTCCTGAAATCGTCCGGAAACGGGTTTGAATTTGCCTGAATATTGACACGAACACCCTGAAGTTTAGATTTTTAAAAATACGCTTAATTATTGTGTGTATTTAAAAAACAAAGATTCTTTATAGCTTGACGAGACGGACAAAACGACACCAAATTTATCCAATTTGATAATTGTTTTGGGTTATTGAAACGAAAACTCTGATTCAGGGTGTTCGTTTCAATAATCCAAAACAATTATCAAATTGGATAAATTTGGTGTCGTTTTGTTCGTCTCGTCGAGCTATAAAG
>OZJO01019724.1:0-13391 GCA_900406225.1 Acrobeloides nanus
GGCGACCAGCCGAGCTTGAGACCGTTTGGCCGAGTTGCTTCAAGATGATTGCCGCCAAACGACCAGGGAACTTGCCGCAGAGCTCGATTGTGGCCAGACAACCGTTGTTCGACATTTGCAGTCGATGGGGTACACGCAAAAAGTCGGAATGTGGGTCCCACACAATTTGACCGAAATAAACAAAAACCAACGAGTCACCATTTCTTCCGCTTTACTCCAAAGACACCAACAGGCCGTCCGCCAACACCGACCATTTTTGTCCCTAATTATTACAGGCGATGAAAAATGGTGTCTTTATGTCAATTTCAAAAAACGCAAAAGTTGGGTGCGGGGTGACGAGAAGCCAACTCCCAATGTCAAGCAAGATCTTCATCCCAGGAAGTGCATGTCGGAGATGAAGCTTTTTTTCAACAAATTGCCACATGTTCAGAGGGCTAAAAAATTTTTTTTACTGATACAAGAGAAAAACGGCCAAAAGAAAAGTTGTAGTTCTAGCCGTGAGCTTCATTTTTGTATATAACTTCCCACTAAAACATATTCCTTTACATTCTGTAATCGTTTTGAAAATTAGTGCAGGAACTTTCGGTTCAACCTAATATTTAAGACATCGTCTCTGGAAAGATTTGAAATGCTCTGTGAGCACGGGGAGCAATTTTCAAAAAGTACGATCTGGAATTTTGTATAGGGGGAAAGTTTTTAGTTATGGTGAGTACGTAAAAAAATTCTACTACGACATATCGCGATTCTTTCACTATACCGAAGAAATAGCCAAATTACCCTTTTTGCCTAAGCTTAAGCCTAGGAAAAAAGGCATGCGCATTCATACCGTTCGTTATGAAAGCGCATGCATATTTGAAAAATAAGCACTGACAATTATAATAGAATAAATAAACAACAAATTCATACTTCTATTATTAATTTAATCAAAGAGAAAATCAATGAACAATACCTACACTAATGATGTGATTGTTTGATGGGAAAAAGCAAATTTTCTACCTCTGGGAATCGAACAAGAACGTAGCTTAGGGGGGGGGGGCACCAGTCCCTGGTGTCTTCCTCTTATAGTAAGGGTTCTTCATTATGTTTTGAAATTTTTGAAAAAAATGTCATTTTTTATCATGATTTCATCTTTTTTAATAAAAAATACCCTATTTTTTCATTTTTTTCTATGTAAATATCAATTTTTCATTTGGGTAAAAAGTGCCAGCCCCATCTATGTCCTTGGAATCGAAACCTCCAAGAGTGTAAATGCATGGATCAAACATACAGGGTGTGCGGAAATTATCCGACCCCCTCATTCATGTCGATAATTGATCAAATTTAAAAAAATTAAAGCATGCGTTAAAATTAATTTTAAAGTACGCATTCATGCATGATTCTATCGTTTTTTCATATGGTTGTAAATTACTGGACTGGTCCTTTAACTTTCAGATCGGATGGATGCCTTCGTTATCGACTACACTTTAGGTTAAACCCTGTTTTCTGGAATTTAACGAATTGCGTTAAAAATAGGTTTTATTCATTACAATAAAAAATGTTGATTAAATTTTAATGGATTACAATAAAAATCGTGCTTACTGCCACAATTGGTTCGACTCTGTCCAAACGTCAATTCAGTAAATTCCAGAAAACAGGGATTATCAAAAATTTTAAACCTGGCACGGAAACGGGCTATAGCCATGAAGGTTTGCTCCTTCTTTTAATTGCTTTTTACCATGCGCGGGGCTCTATAAAAGACTAAATATTTTTCTTGAAAAACGGTACTATAATTCAATCATAGATTTACAAGAGGGATTATAAAAATTGACAATCCTAGATTCAACTAAGTGTTGGGTCGCTTAAACGTTCAAGTAGGAGTTCGACCTTTTCTTCAGGTTCTAAACCGGTAATTTCATCTTCCAGGATTCACTTGTAATGCTTATGCCATCAAACATATAACTGCTCTCTGGGACATACTCGAAGACGGATATCTTGGTTATGAGTTCTTTCTTCAATGATTGCTTCTTGGCGGCTTGGTCGGATTCATTTTGGGTGGTTCGTTCTTGAGACTGTCGATTAAGGCTTTCATGACTCGCTTTGGTTTTTCATAGCTTCTTTTTGGGTAGCTTGGAAGCGTCTAAAAGCATTTTCAGTTGGATGCATCCATTTGTTCTCTGGATTTTCAGTTAGTTTGATTTGGTTCTGGTCGCCACACAAACAGAAAACTCTTCAGATTTGGTTTTTTAACGTCATTAGGCTTTGGTTTTCCGATTTTAGTGTTTATCTGATCCTGATCATGCTATTTTTCAGTAAATGTGCATATTAAATCAATTTATGACAATCGATAATAATAAGAATTTAAACAAAGAGGCCTCAATATTTTGTATTTGACACATGATTTGTGTTTTCAAATCCATCAAGCTGATAAATATTTCAGGTGTTCATATATGAAAAGGGGGTACACAGTGGCACCAAATTAACCCCCACACATACAGTTTCTAAAATGCAAAGGGGTACAAAGTGGCACCGAACTAACCCCACACACAGTTTCTAAAATTGCCATCCCGCTCTTTTCATGTATTCAGGTGTTTCTATAAAAAATAAGTCAAAGTTCATATCTTTTGTCAATATCCATTGAATAGAAAATGTATATAAAATTATCCCGGATATCAAGACAAAATCAGTTACTCATTTAATTTTTTCATAATGAAGACTTTATTTATTACTCTTTTGGCTACTTTATTTGTTGAAATTGTGTCCGGTGCAAATTCTAGATCCCAAGCAGAGGTATTTGTTGAAATTTTGGCAGATGCATTTTCTGAATCCCAAATATCAAATAATGATTCTCAATCAGCTCCAATTGGAGGATTTCAAGGAGTGCCGAATGGTTTTCCTTGGGGTATACAAGGCATTTTTGACCAGATTTTTGGAAAACATGGACATAGGCATCATAGACGTCATGGAAATGAATCTAGCTCAGAAAATGGTAGCTCGGAAGAGGGACCTGTAAATAAAACCTGTAAGTAAACCACCCAGTATTCCTGGAGGTAAGCTTTTTAAAGTTTTTGGCATTTTCACGACAACGGTAGCGATTCAGGATTTACTGTAAAAACAAGAAATGCTCCATTTTCGTGCATTTTCATAATATCAACAAAATGTCTTTTTCGACTTTAAGGAGAGGTCCTTTAAGAATTAGTTCCCAAAGGATTCTGCTCCTTAAGCACTCATATTTAAGACTGTTCGACATGCAACACAGATATCAACACCTCTCATGGTTCCTTTCCTATAATCCAAACTCTGAGTTATGACTATAATGGTTGCTCCAATCTTACTCTAAATTGCACAAGTCCATATGGTGGAATGGTCTATTTACAGGTAATATTTTGTAACTAGCCGCTGCACCGATCTGTTGGCAGATGAAGTGGCTAGAGTTGGAGTTATAATAAAGTTAAAGTAAAGCCAGTCTGTGGCCGTTGTAGATAGTCAGAGAAAGTAAATGAAATTTTGAATAAAAGTTCAGTTCTTCCCAAGTCGATCCCTTTAGTTCTCCTTCCCTTTAGGACTTTTCGTACAGTTATTTTTTGTACAAACACTTTTCGTACGGTACTTTTCGTACGTTACTTTTCGTACATTCACCTTTCGTACGTCACATTTCTTACGTTACTTTTCGTACAGCACACTTGTCGTACGATACTTTTCGTACAATTATTTTCGTACGAACTTTTCGTTGTACTCACGAAACTCGTTGTACTAACGAAAAATAATTGTACGAAAAGTACCGTACGAAAAGTTCGTACGAAAATTAATTGTACAGAAAAATTGTACGAAAAGTTTGTACGAATCACAATTGTACGAAAAGTTATACTGCCGCCTTCGCCACTGCATGATGCTATTTGGAGTCAGCAAAGTTCGATATTGTTTCTATAGAAAGAGTCGAATTTTTAAAGTCCGAAAATAAGAGGAGCTGGAAAAATTGTACCAACGGCCCACTCAGTGAGCTATGAGGAAAAAAAGATTTAGAATTTTTCGTTCGTAGGAGTTGGAGTTTGAAAAAGTCAAACACAGATCAGTAGTCTTAATTAGTAGAGAATTTTTAAAAGATCTTGTTTTCAGTGGTTCAATGGTGGACAATTGGTTGCAATTGAGCCTAGTTTTGGTGAAGTAAATATAAGTATAACTTGTAATGAAAACCATTCATATTATTTTGGTAAGGCAGTAGATACGGTTAATTGTACTGATTTCGAAACATAAAAAATAAGTTGAATATGTTGAATGTTGTTGAGTGAAAATTATTTCAAATTTATTTTTTAAATAAATGTAATTATAAAGGATCAAAAGTTTGACTTTTATAAAAAACGCAATAATATACAAAAATAAGATTGTAACTAGGGGGTAATATCTTTTTGGGCCGGGCCTTTGGAATTGAAGGGTACGAAAAAATAAGAGCCGCTCCGTTCCGGCAAAGACCGGCCAAAGAGCTTTAGGGGCAGCAAATGTTGAGTGACAGTCTTATCAATCCCCTTTTAGCATTGAATTCTGATGTTCTCAGTCTTAAAATTAGGGTGACTATTTAGTTTTTGGTACCACACCGGACCTAGTGTGGTGTCTTATAGGAGGGGCATCTTATTGAGGGTCAGGGGCGTAGGCAGGATTTTGCAACAGGGGCCATATAAAACACCACAAACAAAAGGAGTCCTTATCATAGGTCGGCAAGGTGGGAGGACCCCCGATGCGGTGGTCCCCCCCCCCCAACACCTCATTAAATTCGTCTAAGATTTTAAAAAAAGGACCTTTTTTTAGCCGACACCCAATTTTTATGGACCACCTCATGCTCGGCGGGGTCCATGCGGTGATCCCCCTTAATTTTGGGTCCGGGCGGTGATCCTCCCCTCAATTTTGGGTCTATGGGAGACTCCCCCCCCTTTTGCCGACCTATGGTCCTTATGTTTTTTCACTGCTTCGCCGAGACAGATGGGGAGGGAGAGGTCCTCTAGGCCTGGCCCGAGTCCCTGTCCCTACCTGGTTACGCACCTATCGTGGGTCAACTGTATTGGAAATGGATATAATTTGAAAATATATACAATACTCAAAATTTGGGTATTGAGTAAGATGGACAAAAATGTTGAATAAGCTGAACAAACATAACGCTTTTCATTCTTTTCGTAAAAAGGTTGCTCAGGTGTTCGTGTTGTGTTTGCCAAATAAAATTTAGAAAATCTTTGCCACATAACCTTATTTACAGTTCACACTTTTACCTATTTTAGTCAAACTCGAAAGACAAGGAGACGTATTTAGTTTAGTTATCAAGTGTTAGAAAATGACAAAATTTCTAATCTACGGAGGACAGGGATGGATTGGTACTCAATTTATCCAACTATTAGAAGGAAAGGACATAAATTTTGTATTAAGTGAAAAAAGGCCAGGTGAAAATTCAGAAGAAGTATTGCTTGATGAAATTTTACACACCCATCCAACTCATGTTGTATCCTTTTTGGGCCGAACTCAAGGCCCAGGTATTCACAAATTTTTAGTTTTAAAAGATTTCAAGAATTTAGGTCAACCTAATATTGATTATCTTGAAGGAGGACCTGATAAATTATTCATAAATTTAAGAGATAATCTTTATGCACCATATACTCTAGCAAATTTATGTAAAAAGAGAAGCATACATTTCACATATTTGGGTACAGGATGTCTTTTTGAGTACAACGAGAAACAAAGGATTGGTGAATCGGGATATACGGTAAGAGATACAGGGTGCGTTAAAAGTTCGCGATCACTTTTTTAAAATGATATTTGACTATAGAAGTCGATTTTGACGTAATTTTCGACATTTTTTGGGGTTTTCTATGCGCCGAACAAGAATCCGTCGCTATTTTTTCTCTTAGACCTCGGGAATATGGTCAAAAATGGCTTAAAAATCAGATCTTTTTTAAGGTTTTACCCTCGTAGGGGTCCTTCCCGTGGTCAAAAGTTCTCTAAATGGGCTGAAATTTAGTATCCAGGGGTTTTTCGACACGAATCCGAAGGAATTTTTTGATTTTGACAATGGGAAGGTACCCCTACGAGGGTAAAATCTCAAAAAAAGTCAGTCTTTGTAAGCCATTTTTGACTATATTCCCGAGGTCTAGGAGAAAAAATAACGATGTTTTGGTGTCGCTAGAAAGCTGGATTTCGTAGCAATTGAATGACACCAAAATCATGCCATAACTCTTTCTGGTTAAGGAGTTATTGTATAATTAGTAAAACATGTCAGTTTTTTTGACATTTTTTTAATAATTATGCAATATCTCCTCAACCAGAAAGACTTAAGGCATGATTTTGGTGTCATTCGATTGCTACGAAATCCAGCTTTATAACGACACCAATCTATCAGGATTGGCTTTGTATTTCCAGAGAAATTCTCCAAAACATAACAAAAGTTTTGAAATATCAAACGACTGAAAAAATCCATATAGGATCATTTTTATAAAGATTCTATGAAATCTGCAAAAGCTTAAAACTTCCTAACCACCCAATATGCCTTTAAAAACTGCATTATTGTTTTTAGGAAGATGATATTGCACTTTTTAAAGGAAATAGTTACTCTGTTGTAAAGGGATTTACTGATCGCATCATGCATAACTTTGAAAATGTATTAAATGTGAGAATTCGTTATCCATTTAACACTGAAGATTCAGGAAGAAATTTATTAAGAAAAGTATGTCCAAAAATCTTGAATTATCGATTTTTGCGCGATTTTTTCCCAAAATTTTTATAGTTATTTAATTTTAATTAAAATAGCCATGTAGGGGTTTTCTATGCTATGCGACAAATTGATTGTGCGCATTGCCAAATCTAGAAAAAAACTTCCTTGATACTGATTCAGAGTGTGTATTGAATCGAAAATAGGATAATCATGACAGGGAAGCGTTTTCAAGGTTCAGCAATGCGTGCAGACGATTTCTCGCATAGCAAAACCCCCTATAGGGTTATTATGGTGAAAATTAAAAAACTTGAAAAAATTCGCTCAAAAAATCGAAAAAATCTCTCTTTTTGTACCACCTGTATTTACGTATTCTTGAAAACATATAAAATTTTAGTTAATTAGTTTTAAAAAGGTTATTGACATTCCGAATTCTATTACATATCTTCCCAATTGCTTACCAATTCTTCTCGATTTATGCTTAAAACGGCATACTGGAACAATAAACCTAGTTAATCCTGGGACAATAACTTTTCCGAGAATTTTGGAAATTTATCAAGAAGTGACAGGAAACTCTCTCGAATATATAGTTGAAAGTGTTGAGGTATTTTGAGTTTAATAGTTCGAGGGATTTTTTGTGGTTCCAACTCTTAGGCCTAATAAAGCCTAAGACTAGGCCTAAGACCTAAGCCTAAGACCTAAGACTTAAGCCTAAGGCCTGTATAAATTATAATTTGGTATGTAATATTCAAAACCAGTTTGCCGATCCTAAATTTTTTCTGATTCCGTATCGACTAGCCGATTTTGAATATTCAATATCGGCTAGCTTATATATTCAGATCCGCCCGGGCGAATCTAAATCAAATCAGATTCGCCCGGGCGGATCTGATATATTCAGATTCACCCGGGCGAATCTGATTCACCCGCATATACATCTAAAAACATTGACCGAATCAACCAGAACCGGGGTGAAACATGGCCGGTCGATAGGAATTGCGGTTCCGTAATAACGGAACTGCAGTTCCAGTCGACTGGGACCCAGCCCTAATTACAACTCTCGTGGAACTAGTGTAGTTCAGCGACCGAAGTGAACGTGAATTTTTTCGAAAAAATTTTTTTCCGATTTTATTTGTAAAAACCGACTTTTTAGGGTAATTTCTAGGCGAAAAATCGATTGCGCGCATTTTTGAAGCGTGAAAACGCTTCCTTGACCCTGATTCAGGAAAAAGTTCGTTTTTTGGTGAAAAATTTTCGCGTTGAAATTCAGTTCTAGCCTGATTTTCAGGGTCAAAATTAATTTTTCACGCTTCGAAAATGCGCGCAATCGATTTTTCGCCTAGAAATTACCCTAAAAAGTCGGTTTTTACAAATAAAATCGGAAAAAAAATTTTTTCGAAAAAATTCACGTTCATTTCGGTCGCTGAACTACACTAGTTCCACTCTCGTTGTGATGACGTTACATGTGCAGCCGATGCAAGCCTTCCCAAAGCAGTAAAAAATACCTGAAAGACAGAACATTAATCCAAGCGCTCCAGTGTCCAACACTGAAGCATCGGCTGTATTTTCATTAAGTCTTCACACCACAACAATTCTGACCTCTTATGTCTTAACAGTTGAACAAGATCAAAAACGTTTCATCAAAAAATTACAGAATAATCCGAATTCAATCAAAAATCGTGCTCATTGTACACTTGATACCAAAAAGTTAGAAGAATTGTATCCAAATGTTCTAAATATAGAATCTGCTGTGAGAGAAGCATCTGAAAAATTAAAAATTATCTGAGTTGAGTTTTTTAATTTAATAAAATTTATTCTGTTGAGTTTATCATTATGTTTATCGTATACCCTTTTTTCATGGTGAGCTAAACCGGAAATGTCAGCTACGTAGCGCAGAAGCAAACGGCGCAAAAGCAGTGATGGATGGGACCGAAAAAATTGTTCGACTCTGGTTCTGATTCGAAATTGTCTTTTTCAAATTTTTGCGGTTCCTGGAATCAGAGTGAAACCGTTAAATGGGCAATCACTGCGCAAAAGTTATCAAGAAAGAGGCGCGGACCAAACTGTGCAAAAAGTGGGGAAACCACCAAAAACAATATAAAATTGTCCAGAAATTTTTTCTAGGAAGTTTTCGTATATTATCGATGCACATTTAGCCTACCTAACCTTAAAAACCGCATCGAAAAATTCGCCAGGGTTCAGGGCAGATAATCAAATATATACAGGTGCCATTTTGAATGAGATCATCCGATTTAGACAAATAACAAATGAAATGAAACAAATATTTGTCCGTAGCTATAATTTAATCTCCTTTAAAGAAATAAAATAGGCAAAAAATTCTACGACCTCGAATTAAAGGACTAGTCCAGTAATTTACAACCATATGAAAAAATGATATATTCGGAAAGATCATGAAAAATGGAGCATTTTTTGTTTTTACGGCATGTTCTGAATCGTTGTAGTTTTCGAGATAATTGCGTTTGAANTAGCTAAATGAGAAGAACAAAATGACACCAAAATTATCCAATTTGAGCATTTTTTTGGGTTATTAAAACAAAAACCCTGATTCATGTTTTCGTTTCAATAACCCAAAACAATGTTCAAATTGGATAATTTTGGTGTCATTTTGTTTGTCTCATTAGCTATAAAAAATTGCTACAATGCTCATTTTATGAAAATTTAAAAAATTGATGCAAAAATCCATTTTTTCGCAAAAAATTCAAAAAAGTTTGTGTATTACAACGAAGAGCTTGTAACAAATTCAAAATTTTAAACGCAATTATCTCGAAAACTACAACGATTTAGAATATGCCGTAAAAACAAAAAATGCTCCATTTTTCATGATCTTTCCAAGTATATCATTTTTCATATAGTTGTAAATTACTGGTTACTGGACTGGCCCTTTAAAGGCCTAGGTGATAACAATAAATTTGCAAATTAAATAATTAATTGCTAATTAACAACTTCAATAACATCAAGGGTTCAGTCCCTTTGTACCCAAAAGATATTGCAGGAGCCTGATCAATCGGGGATCCAAAACATCTTTTTTAGAATCATGATATAATTTTACGTACTAACATAGAAATTGTAAAAATTTTTAAATGGTTAAATGGAGTTAATGATATATCAACAAACCAATATGGAAAAGTGTGGAATAGGATAAACCTGGACTTTAATTGGACTTTTTCTGGCCTGAATTTATTTAAAGATCGTAAGTGTGGTTTTCTTGGAATGAAAAAGTCTCAAAAACAAAATTTAGCCTCGAAAAATTTAATTGAAAAGAATGACTTTTCTACACAGTTAGCCTTCGCAAAATCTATGATTCAAACTTCTTTATCAAGAAAATTTGTGGATTTTATACTAAATGACTTAAATTTACAAATTTATATAAAGCAATTGGAATGGAAAAGGGGTGTTTCTCCAGAAGAATCCTTTTTTGCTACTTTACATGCAACCGATGCACTGGGTGCACCTGGTGGTTTTACTCATGTTTGTCTTGATAAAAATATATCAGTGCCGAGCATTACAAGGTGTTTTATTAGTATCTTGTCCAAACATAGTTTCGTCCCAAGTGCCATAGGCACGTTTTTTAGGATGGGGCGGAGGATTTTGAGTTGACTCAAAATCAAGAAAACTTGCCATATCCATGTTTTTTGGGAAAATTTGTGAAAATTGTCACAGTGTCTAAATTGTTTAATTTCGATTAGAATGAGTTATTAGCATTGTAAGAAACTGTTTTTAATGTTCTTTTTTAAATCAAAACTTGTTTTTTCCATTTTGGTCTACCGCGGGGAAGTGTCCTCTCTCTAACCGACTCTTCTGCCTACGCCACTGGACCTAAACTGAAAAAATCTTTCGGTTCCGGTTTCTGTTCCACCCAATTTTTTACGGTTTCAGTTCTACTTCTAAAATTTTTCGTTAAAAATATTGATTTTGTTAAAGGGGGTAAGATTTAGGGACTAATCTCTGAAAATTTTTTTGCCGAAACAGCCTATATTGGGATAAAATCATGCTAAAAATCGATTGTGCGCATTCCCGAAGCGTGAAAATGCTTCCTTGACCTTGATTCAGGGAAAATATAGATTTTTTGACCAAAAAACACTAGTACTTGATTTGAAAAGATGTTTGATTCCATTTTTCAAATTTAGACAAACTATATGGAAAAACACCCACCCGGAAGAATGTAAAACAAACCAGTTTCGTCATGGAATTTGCATATTTGGAGTTGAAGACCTGTCTAGATTAAATACATCTCCTCACCTATTTGTGAATAAAATGATGCCGGATTTCGATTTTGCGGCTATTTTATGCTGGCATGAGAGGTCATATGATAGACTTAAAATGGGAGAAAGAGCAATAAAGTTGAATTCGAGCTTTTATTTAAACCAGCCACATGTAAGTCTTTATATTATATACCATTTGGGCAAGTAGTTAATTTTTTATTCAAGCAGATTATTCTATTTGGTTGATCGAAAATTTCTGCGACTGTTGACATGATTTTTGGACCGGAAAATTTTTTCTAAAAAGGACCCATATAGGGGTAACTTTGTGCGGGGAATCGATTGCGCAAATTCCCGAAGCGTGAAGTGCTTTCCTGACCCCAATTCAGGGTAAATGGTGTATTTATTGAAGCGAATTGCAACAAATTCGAATTTTTGCCGGAATATCATCTGTATAGGGGTTTTTCTATGCAAGAAGTCATTTGCGCGCATTTTCGAGGCATAAAAAATTTCCCTGGCTGATAGAAAAAAATTTTCGATCCAAAAATCATGTCAAGTCGCAGAACTTTTCGATCAACCCAATAATAAAAAAAGTTATGATTTTTTTTAGGTACGATTTCATAGCGAAAAGCTTAAAAATGGAAAAGTGGACCTTAAAAAGTTCAAATGTGTATAAATTATCGGAACTAGTATCGATTAGGTATCCCACTAAACGTGAAATTTTTCGAAAAAAAATTTTTTTCATCATTTGGAATTGACTTCTCTATGGTTAATTTGATGCAGGGAATCCGAATTTTACATTCCCGAGACCTGAAGATCTTTTCGCGAATCAAGAAAAAGCTATTTATATGACGTATGGCCACATTTTTGACAAGAATCACATGTCATATAAATAGCCGTTTCTTGATTCGACGAAAGATTTTTAGGTCTCGGAAATATGAAATTCGGATTCCCTGCATAAAATTACCCCCTAGAGGGGTCAATTCCAGATGATGAGGAAATTTTTTTGAACAATTTCACGTTTAGTGGGATACTTAATCGATACTATTTCCAAATTATCTGTAGCCTTTTTATTGTAATTTACAGAGCTTTGCGATTTTACGTGCGTATTGAAGCGAAACTAAGATATACTTCGTCTCCTGCGCGTCGTCATAAAAAGTTGGCGCTCCATAATGCAGTGGGTAAGAAAGTCGCCCGTTCGATCTGGCGAGCTAAGCAACGTTGGGCCCGCAGATTTGGTTCCTACTAGGGTAAAATTTTTGATTTTCATAAAAAATTTTCAAAAAATGGAGCAAAAATTTTTTGCCTCATTCTTTGTAAAAAAGTTATTTGAAAATCAAAAGTTTTACTCTAGTGGGAATCGAACTTGCGGGCCCGACGTTGTTTAACTTGTTAGATCGGACGGGCGGCTTCCTTATCTACTTTATTATGAAGCGCCAACTTTTTATGAGGATGCGCGGGAAACGGAGTATAATTAATGGTAAGGGAAGCAAAATTTTGGATTTTGCAATTTTTTCAAAATTTTTCAAATTTTTTAATTTTTATATAAAAACCCTAATGGGTTTTTATGCGAGAAATAGATTACGTGAACATTGAAAATATTTTTCAGGAATTGATTCAGAGAAGAGGTGTGTAGTGAAATGAAAACAGGCTAATTCATGTCAGAGAAGCGTTTACAAGTCTCGGAAATCGATTTCTCCCAGAGAAAGCCCCATAAAGGATTATTTTTATGAAAATTAAAAACCTGAACATTTTTGAAAAAATCGTTCAAAAATATCAAAAATCCAGTTTTTGGGGGCACTCTGTATAAATATGAAAAACAAGCGGTGCCCCTTTTAGTGTCTTATGGTCCTTTTAGTACTTTTTCTTCTACATATATATTTTGAACAGGTTAGGGCATTTCCCGGGTGAGGACTTTTGCGCTCTCACATATGCGCACACGATTTTTGCGCCTCGACATTTGATTCCTATATATACGCGCTAATAATTAAGTCCCGACATTTGCGCACCCGACATACACATTTGTACTCCCTCTCGTATAGCACTGTCTTTTTCTAAGAGTCCAATAAAAGAAAAATCCCCAAATGGTACTTTTTAAGGTAGAGAAATCTCCAAAAAACAAAACAAATATCCAGAAAGCTTTGCTCACCGATAAATTTGTATTGGATCGCTCGGAAAATAACTGGTTTTTCCAAATTCAATCGTATTGTTATAAAAATGACTCTTCCGGAGGTTTTTCTATGCGGGGAATCGATTGCACACATTATCGAAACGTGAAGTAGTCTGTGTATTGAAACGAAAACCTGAATTTGGATTCCTGAAGGAATTTTTGTAAAATTTCACCAAATCGATAGAGTGCATCGAAAAACGGTGTACCTCAATTTTCGTGAAAAACATATTCTTCGTTTTTGAGAAAATTTTGTTCAAGGTTTGACAAAAATGATCGAAATTTGCGTAAATTGACCTAAATTTAGCCAACTTTGAACTAAATTTCCTAAAAAGAAGAATAT
>OZJO01019729.1:0-57621 GCA_900406225.1 Acrobeloides nanus
ATTTTTCTCCAACTTCCTGTGGTCAAAAAATTTAATCTTTTTTTTCATTCTACTCCAAAAGTTCCCTATTTTCGAATAAAAAAAGCCCCATCTCACAAAACTTCGATCTAACACCTCAAAAAACGTGATTTCTGAAAAACGACCCAAAAATGACGAAAAATCAATTTTCTTAAAAAGTAATGATCGGATCAAAAAAATCTTTTTTGCCAGGCACCCTCCACACTATAAGGAACAACTTTGTAGAACATCACTTTTCATGAAACATCGATTTAACACCTCATCTAATCTTGCATCTGATGATGATGACGGATACAAACAAATCGATAGTATATAAGAGTATAATGTCAAGACTTTTGCCCCCTTGTAACACACGGTGTTATTTTCTGTTAGTGTGTTACACACATATCTGCGACCATTAAATCAAATTAAATTCGTCTATCATGAGATTTTTTGGTGGATTAATCCTTAAAGTGGCTTAATCTTTAATCTAAAATTTTTTTAAAAATGCAAAAATTATCAAAATTTCTTTTATCCTGTTTTATGTGTGTTACCACAATAACACACGTGTGCTATTTGTTTAAAACGGCATATTTTCGATCTAAAATCACGTAAGTAAGCGATTAGAAACGATATTAGCTCAAAATGGACAATAACATACAGGTGTGTGTTGTGTTAGTGTGTTCACACAACACAATTGCGACCATTACGCTCGTCACAAATGCACTGTTGCGACGGAAGTATAAATTAGGGCTGCGCGCGGGGTGGGATCCAGCCCGCACTATGTTTAAGAAAAAACCTCGCACGCACATTTTTGAAAATCCCGCAACCCCGTCCCGCAAATAGAATAACTCCGCAGTATTTTTTTCATCGAAAATTTGGCAAAATCGACCGTTTTAGTCAGTCAACCGGGCTCAAACTGTTCCTCATTTGAGTATAAAATTTTTTGGAATTATCGGCCCATACGGCTTCCCTAAGGGTATAGAGTCCTCAGAACATCGGGAAAACGGTGAAATATGAAGTTTTTGCGAAAAAGTTCGATAAAGGTGTTTTTCGACCCTCTCATTTCCTTCAAAAACGCTATTTTCCGATGTTCTGAGGGCTCTATATCCTTGGGGAAGCCGTATGGGCCGATAATTCCACAAAATTTTATACTCAAATTGGGTATGAGGAACAGTTTGAGCCCGGTTTCAACAAAATCGGAGGGTGGCAAGTTGATAGTGTTACTAAATTCATGAAATTTTAAAAGACAAATCTCCAAGAATGCATGGAATTTTCAGTTTAATTAATTTTGTAAAAATTTTCATGAAAGCGAAATCAGAGAAATTTAAAATTAAAGTCGGCGCTTTAAAAGCTTTCGCTTTAATGTAAGGTCTGTTTTAGAGAGAGAAAAGGCTCTCTTTTATACAATCAAATTTAGTAGTTTTTGGAATTTTATTGAAAAACGAATTCAAACAGTTTACTCTATTCTGTTAAACTCTTGTTTTTTTTCTAGTGAATTAGGTGATATAAAAAGTGAAAAATTTTATGAAATACTCCTTCTGATCAGAGAAATTGAAGTTTCGACACGATTTATCGATCATTTGAAAATTCAAATCGTTTACTTGGAATTTCTCCCTAACTTCAACAATATTTTTTTATATTTCGATCGATATTGAACCAATGATAGTTGGTAGACAAAAATGTTTTAAATGGAAATATTGAACAACTTTGACGAAAGTCGCTATGTTCTACTACAAGGCCAAGTACTTCAATCCGATGTATAGGGTGTCCCAGAAAAAGAGCAATTTTGTGATTTTTAAGTTGACAAAAAAATTGCATTTTCTCGGGTAAAAGGTTGTCTTTCGATCTAATTCCTGTTTTAAAATATAAAGAATTTGATATTCTATGTTTTAAAAAAAGGAATTAGGTCAGAAGACAAAATGTTATCCGAGAAAATATAGTTTTCCTGTCAACTTAAAAATCACAAAATTACCCATTTTCTGGGGCATCCTGTAGATTTTGTATCGACGATGTAGATAAACTACACGCTAACTGGCGATAGCGTTACGCTAAAAGGCGATAGTCGTATCGACCTAAAGCGATAGTACTGCAGACAGACGGCTCTAGGAAGATTGCCAACGACTATAAAACGCAACAAAGTTGCCTGAATTTCACTAAAATCTCGATATTGAAACGATTTATTGAACAATATAAAATTAATAATATTATTTTTCTTATGTTTTTTCGTTGGCAATTTTCCGTTGGCAATTTTCTGTTGGCAATCTTCCACTAGTGCAATACCTATTTTCGTTGGCAATCTTCCGTTGGCAATCTTCCGTTGGCAATTTTCCGTTGGCAATCTTCCTAGAGCCCAGACAGACGGCGATAGTACTACCGCTACAAAACAGTTCGAATATCGCCGAAGGCAACATCCGAACCAGACACCCCTCCCCCAGCAAACCTAGATATATAAAGCACGACAAAAAGTTGAAAACCCGCTAAGCCTAAGCCTAATTGGAACCCGCTTGGCGTGTTCGACGCCCCGTTTGGGGCTCCGTTCGGCGCGTCGTACTTTTACAAATTGCCTCCGGAAGTCGTCTGGAAACGGGTTTGAATTTGCCTGAATATTGACACGAAAACCCTGAATTTGGTTTTGCTGGGACGCCGTCTGAAAATAAAATCGTTTCATTCGTATCGTTTTATTTGATCGTTTCATTTGTGTTCGTGCCATCTGTGTTCGTTTCATTCGTATCTTTTTAAATCTTTCGTTTCATTCGAGTATATTCCAGATCTTGCATGGGGGTATCATCATTTTTGGGATTTTCGGGAAGATGTTAAGGGGTGGTACCGATTGGCATTCCTCTTCATGCAGTAGCTATTCAGGATTTTGAGTTTTTCGATCTCGGGGGACCCCAAAAGCCTTATTTTTTAATTAATTTTTTCGAAAAATTTCCTATTTTTTCCATTTTCTTAAGGTAATTTTCGATTTCGAGGGGTCATCCGCCCTCATCGGCCGGCAGGAGATTCCCCTTCGCAATTTCTAGTCATTTTTTCTCCTTTCCTCATCATGTTTAACGTTTATCCAAAAAAATTTTCGTCTGTGGCTCTATTTTCCTGGATTCCAAACAATTTTTCACTTGGCGACCTTTTTTGGGGGAATCTCCTCACCATGAGATCGCCAAGGATCTCTTTGCCCGGAGCTCCCTCCCTTCTCTCTGCCCGTGTATAAACTTTATTATTATCTATTTTTGGAGGGCATTAGAATAATCTACTTTTTAATCCCAGAATAATCTATTTTTTAATTATTTTCATTTTTTGTTGTTTGTTATTGTCGTTTTTGTATTTGTTTATACGAGCGAAGCGTGTTTCCTTGAATTTGTGCTTGCCTTGGAAATCATGTTTTGATCTTAAGTTTTGTTTTCTATACTTTGTTTAAGAATGTGTTTTTGAACATAAACTTTTATTCCAATATGGACATTAATAGGTACAAAAGATTAACTTAGGTTATAATTACACTTAATAAATACAGTTAAGAAGTGAAAAAGAATTATCTATAGAGTATTTACAGCTAATTACACTAAAAGGTACATAGAAAACATTGCAACAAAATTAGGAAAACGAAAGTATTGCTTTCAAACGAAAGCATATATCATCAGTTAATAAGAGATTTATAGGAAACAAAAAATGAGAAAAATGCAAAAAAGTTTAAGCTGCATCAAGAAGATAAACCCGTATGAAATTAAGACTCATGGAATGAGAAATAATAGAATATTTCGAAATCTAAGCATACTAGAATTGAGTGTGTATTTTTGGATGAGATTATGAAAAAAATCTAGCTCTTAGTATGCAGAGATCATTCATATATGCCGACCTTAAAAAGAAAGCTCGAAAAAATTGCTAACAAAAAAGTCATTTCTATAAAAAGTTAGTTTATCTGTCTTGACGACTGTGCAGCTTGTATCTGTGACCATAGGGAGCCATAGCCAGTGGAGATGCTTAGGGAAGAGATTAGGGAAGAGCGACGGTCATCGGAGTTGTATCCAGAGGATGAGGAAATCGAGGAGATAGAAGCTCTTCTTGAAACTGAAGGTAGAGATTCGGTATCATCGTCTTCAGGCAAGATAATTTCTGGGATATCTTCCCATGACATTTCATATTTCCACCAATGTTCAGCTTCTGTGCCGGCTAGACGAGTTCTGATGATGGCATCTAGGCGGTCAGATTGTTCTTTGGTGAAGTAGTTTTTCCAGTCTCGACTGCCACCTTTGCGGATGAAGGTCTCTTTTCTGCTAAAAAATGATATACAATTGATGTAGGAAATAAGGACCTGGGGTGGGATGCGTGCAAATTTTTTTCAAATTTCATTTTTTTATTATCCTCTAATGCAATTTTTTTGTTTTTTTGCAGACGAAAAATTTCATCACATGATCTTCCGAATTATCGAGATCAACTTTCCTTCACCTAATTCCTCGACGGACCAAGATCTATCCATCATTGACGGACTCGCTCTCGACTTTTTAGGTCGAGATCGCCGAGCAAGGAGGGGCCAGACACCCGCGCACAGATTTGCTTTTCTCTTGCAAACAAGTCCGGGAAAACCGAAAGAATGATGAAATTTCTTGGCGCGCCGCCAAATTACATACACGTGTCACTCTTATTGTCTTGCGGAATTAGGGCAGTTGGGATCACCCCACCATGAACCGGTTTTTATACTTACAGATTCGAGCTGGGGAACCATCTGGTTTGGTTCTTCTTCATAGCGTCGATTTTGCTTTCCAACACAACTCGAGCCAAAATTTCTGGGTCGTTCACCATCTCCTTGGCACGACCACCCAAGAAGTTTCCGATCTTCACCACCGCACTTTCTAAGTCTTCAACCATATCTTCATATTTCAAAAAGAGCACATTATCATCATAAATTCTTGGCAGCCATGAAAGCAAGTGGTCGAAATAATCTCCAAATCCGAGTTGGCCAGCGGCGAAAAGTTCGAAAAACGTATTGAAATCTCCATTGGCCCAGTCATAGATTTTGAAATTTCTGTTATGGAAGTAGTAGCTAAAAATGACCATAGGGTAATTATATTGCTAGAAGGTAAGATTAGTTACCTAGTGAGACAATCCTTGGGGTTCCTCACGGCAAATATGTATTTTGCCTTGGAGCTTTTAGGACAATTATAGTAGGCGAAGTGGGTTTTCAACAAGCGAGGAGATGTCAAGTTGTCGGAGTATTTGGCACCCATTCGCTCGATCATTGGCGAGGTCATGCAGAGCTCTGAAACTATAAAAATTACTTGGATTTTTCAACAACAAAAATAGAATTTTTTGAACATATGTCCGGATTTTTCAAATTCTTTTCCCCAACTATTTTAAAACTTTCTGGAATTTGGGGGTGAGTCAACATAACTAATTAATCTTGTCTCGAATATCTCAGGTGACCCATCTGAAATTCGGGGATCCTTTTTGCTCATCCCTCTTATCTAGATTGCATCATTCTTTGTCAAGATCTGCTCTCCCGCCCGCGCTTACGAAAGCCAGTTGGCAAGTCGCCAGACCGTTCCCGTGTAGCCACTCAAGAGGTGGTCCTAGTAGTGGACGCGAGATGACCTTAAGAACTATTCAAATTTGAGTGCGCGCCAAACTTGGGGGATTAATTTGAGCAAATACCGAAAAAAGTGAGTCATTTTCTAGCCTCAATTTGGACTCAAAATGATGACACATAGCTTGTTTTCGTGATCAGATTTATACGAGATGATGTTTGTGCAAGAACAAGATTTTTGTGCACAAAGTTTGTGTTTAAGTTTGTGTTCATTTTGTATAGCACAAAAAATTTACCTTTTCCTACATCTGGACCATAATCATTGCTCATTAGCTGAGAACAAATGTGTTGGATCCAAGTTGTACCACATTTGGGGTAGGTGCAAACAAAAGCATCGGTCTCTCGGGGTACCATGGTTTTGGCAGATCTGAAAACAAATTCATTTTAGTTTAAAAAATTTTCAAAAAATTACCAACCTAACGAATTCAGGCTTAAAAAT
This sequence comes from Acrobeloides nanus, assembly GCA_900406225.1. Classification (NCBI taxonomy): domain Eukaryota; kingdom Metazoa; phylum Nematoda; class Chromadorea; order Rhabditida; family Cephalobidae; genus Acrobeloides; species Acrobeloides nanus. The sequence goes on from OZJO01019729.1 coordinate 6,015, forward strand.
CGGCGGCCAAATCTCTCCATCAATAATAGACTGTTTTGGGTGACCCTCAGGCTGGAAAACGTTGGCCTCATCAGCTCCGAATATCGGAGCTTTGGGAGTGCTAGGAGTCATTGGATGTTGCAAGACTGGGGGTCTTGGCGTAACTGGAGTGCATGGTGGAGATATGAATAAATCCAGATTAGAAACCGAAGGCAGATCTACATCAGTTAATGAAAGTGCACGTAGTAACAAGTTCGGCACTTCAGGCATGGTTGATAGTAATCCAAAAATTAGCTTATAGTGTATAGTCAGAGGGGTATCTAGAGGCAGAATGGGTAAGTCTCGATGAACGAGTGTGATGCGAATGCTGAAATTCCAGGCTTTTATAAACGAATCAAGTAGACACGGTAGCACAAATTGCGCGAAGATCGAAAGCGCGAAGTGGGCGTGGCCGGGCACGAAATTCAACGAGTCGAGTTGTGCTCGCTCGTGCTCCTCCGCCTCTATTCGGCGGAATTCGTGGAGTTGTCGTAGAAAGATTTCGCAATAAAGTTGAAGGTGGAAACAAAAAGATACTCTCACTGACCCCTCCTCCATGTATCGGAATGCGAGCCAACTGCGTTTTGCACGTAGATGAGACTAAAACGTGACAATAGCTATATGACGTTTAATGAGAAAAGAGCCGCCAAAAATTTTATGCGTACATTTTATGTCCTACTTCCTTATCAGCTACAAAGGTTAGAGTCTACGCGAAATTAGGAATGAATCATGATTAACAATGATCATTTATTACGTGGAATTTGACATTGTTTTTCATCGGGTATAGAAAAATGCATGAAATTTTCGAAATTTTTTCATCGATAAGAAGGTGGATTTTGAAATATTTACAAAACAATGTTTTAGGATTCATAGAAAAAACTTGCAATTTTTCTCCTTCGGGGGACCAAAGTATTTTTTCCGATTTTGAAAATTTTTGAAAAAAATTTTTCACCAAAAAACGCAAAAGTACGGTTGTTTTTGGCTCACCCTGTAGGCAATTAAGAGCAGACAGGATTTGCATACCGAAATTCACCAGCCCACACGTTTTTATTGTTAGAAAATCTTTTCCATGTGTTTACAAATTTTAAAGCCTCTTTAAGTCTTTTTCTAGAATCAAGGTATTTAAAACTTGGACATGTGTTTTCGCATGTCAATTAGTCCATTCATAAAGTTCATGATTGTGTTTATCCGTGAAGAATTTTTTTAATCATCCTACAAATTTTCGGATTACACTTGTTGTACCAACTTGTTTACTTCGAATTTTTTGAAAATTCTTCAAAGAATTTTTCTTCTTCCGGATTAAAAACTTTTATTTGCTTGCCCTTTTATACATAACAAATTATCGGGTTAAAAAATGTCAAAAAATTCCATTTTTTGCAGCCGTCCAAAGAATAGAATTTTGCAAAAGAATTTTACCAAAGAGTGGGAGTGACTACTTACAAAAAGTGCACAAAAGGAAGGAAATTGTGTAACGAAAAAAAATTCAATTTTTCTCTTTTCTAGTTTAAAACCACCTAAAAATGATTCGATTTGCAAAAAATTGAAAACTGGAATTTTTTGCTGAGAGGCCTTGAGGAAAGTGGAAAGAAAAGTTTTTAAAGATGCGACTAATTTCGATTAAATTTTGTAAAAATATACTTCAAATTACAGAGTGTATTGAAAAAAAACCGGAATTTTGGCAATTTTTTCATATTTTTTCTGAAAATTTTCGATCCGAAACTTTTTTTCACGAAAAAAGCAAAATTTGCAAAATCGGAGACCTTGGTGTTGTAGAGCTAGATTTCCTCTTCATTTTTGCGAAAAAATTTCTCAACAATCTGTTAACTTGGCGGAGAAGTAGCATTTTGAAAATTACGTATTTTTTCTCCTTCAAAATCCTGAGCTCGCGATTTCCCGAAAAAACAACCTATAGGGGTAATTTTATGCGGTAAATCGATTGCGCGCATTCCCGATGCTTGAAAATGCTTTCCTGACTCCAAATTAGACTATTTTAGCTTTAATACGCATATCTGTTCCCTGAATCAGGGTTAGGGAAGTGTTTTCAAGGTTCGGTAATGCGCGCAATCGATTCTTTACATAGAAAACCCCCTATAGGGTTATTTTGGTGAAAATTAAAAAAATCGCAAAATTCTCTTTTTTAAAATCACTAAAACATGCCACATCTTCTGAAAACATGTTGAACTACGTAGTTTATATCTATACCCCCCCCCCTCACACAAATTTTATGCCGTTTTCTTGTTTTCACGCAAAAATTGGAGTTCTCTATTTTTTATCGGTAAAAACATAACTTTTATGATTTTTTCTTTTTTCTCGCTTTGTAAGATTATAATTTTCTTATCAGTGTACATGCTTTTCCTAGAATTTTTTTATGTCAGAGATTCACAAAAATCATATTTCATCGCATGAAATTGTGTTAATTTTGCGTCCTTTGAGTTCTCGCTCTTTGTCTATGAAATACCTTGAAATTAGAGTTGTACGGGATCGTGAGTCCCGGCTTTTTTCAAGTCGCGGTCCTGAAGTTGGAACCGGAACTGCCAACAAAAAAATTAGAACAAGTTGTCAGTGAAAATTATCCCATGAAAATTGTTCGTGAAATTGACCATTAGTGTAATTCCAGCCGTCGAATGGGGGGGAGACATTTGTAAATTTTCGATTTTTCATGAAATTTTTGAAAAAATCATAAGAGGACTATTATATAATAAAATTTTTTGCTGAGATATGAATTTTTAAAACTTTCAATTTTTTGCGTAGTCGTCAGAGGGCGAAAAATTCACACAACAAATTCCCAAAACATGTCAAAACTTTCAGAGGGCGTAAAAGATGTGATGGAATGTTTACAAAATTGCGTAAACCGATAAAAATGCAAATTTTATTATTGAACTAAACATTACAGGACTACCACACAATCAAATAAATAGAAAACACACCCACATGAAAAAAAATTTAGCGATAGTGTTCTTGTATTGGATTTCGAGATGCGGATTCAATTCATACATGCACAAGGGGGAGGATGCTGCACCCCCTCAGTTCGTTGTATCGAGAAAAATTTCTTTCGAAAAATGAGTAACCAATTCGTATTTTTGGTCAAAAATGTTCAAGTATAGTCCCAACCAAGTCGTATTTGAGGATCTAGTACCCCCTTCCTTATTCACCTTTTTTTCTTGTTCACCCTTTCCTTGTTTCACTTTGGTTCAATTCCTCTCAACCCTAAAAATTTTCAATTTTTAAGAATGTTTAAAAAATGCACAGCATAGGGTACTTTACCCCTACCCCAAATTTTTGTTGTTGTACAATCCTAAAAGTTAAACATTGCAAGCCAAGTTCCAGAACTGACACAAAAATGACGCACTATTCTTTCCTCTCCAAGCCAGTTGTTGTCTAAAGTTTATTGTGTTATTTATGATACAGGCAATAAACTTCGTGTTTCCTACGTCATCTTCTCTTCCACGAGACGCATAATAACTCGGCTGGAACCAGGCGCTGCCTGTTGTTTTTCACGTTTGCTCCCGACATTTTTTCTGTGTGCAAAAACAGAAATGGAAGAAGAAGGAAGTTTTAAGTGAAAATTCAAATCAAGTTGAGATTAATTCGCTGTTGGTAATAAAACAAAAAGCGCAAGTAAAGGTTAACTATTGTTAAAGAGAAGAATTTTGCGAACAATATGAGTTTAATGGGCAATTAAACTTTGTGTGTAAAAAATGTGCCCATATTTTAGTTTAAACTAAAAATTTGAGTAAGGCCAAAAGTTCAAAAAAAAATTTTGTATGCCAAAGTATAAAGGTTCAAAAATTGCAATTTTGTTAGGAAATTCAAATTTTGACAAAAATTGAAATAAAATGTAAAATTTTTTTGGTGTAAATATGACATTTTTTTTGAAAACATGACTTTGTTTGGATTATTGCGTCAAAACTCACATGGTTCGAAAGCATGTAAAATTCATTTTTTCAATATTAACACGGAAATACTCTTGCAAAATTGAGTTTTAGACCATCTTAACAATTTCCACAAAAAATTTTTTCAAAAAAGTGCTATGAGTACAAAAGGAAAAATTCATGTTAAATTATAAGCAAAATTTAAAACCCGCGTTTTATCGTGGACTTGGCTTAGTGGTAGTGCTCCCGACTTCGAGTTCAATAGTACAGCGTTCGAATCCCACCCATACCCTAAAGACCCCCCCCCTAAATTTAGGAGGGGATACCTAGCATCGCGCAGTGGTTTTGGGGAGCAGTTAGCAGCTCGCGGGGGAGGATAGCTAGCAGTGCTAACGGCGTGCGAAGCGCGACGTTAGCTTTTTTTAGACCTTTTTTTGGCCCTTTTTTTAGTCATCAAAATTTTTGGTACCAAAACTTTTCTGAACTCACCTTGCATAAAGTCGAAATTTTAGGCACTATAACTTTCGCCACAATTCATGTTCACTACAACAACTTTCGTCACATTGCCACAAAACTATAACTTTCGCCACGTAACTTTCGCCACATAACTTTCGCCACGTAACTTTCACCATAACAACTTTTTCAATTAGTCTAAATTAATATGTTTATTGACACAAAAGTGGCGAAAGTTATAGTGGCGAAAGTTATGTGGCAAAAGTTATATGGCGAAAGTTACATGGCGAAAGTTAGTGTGGCGAAATTCGTGGCGAAAGTTATAGTCCAAATTTTAGGGGGGGGGTCCTTTAGGGTATGATCTCACCTACGTCGAATTGATTTTGACGCTGGTTTATTTGGTACTCATGGAACACAAATGTAACGTCAAACAAAAAATTTTCGACATTATTATAACGTTACTAACATCAAGAAAAATTTTTCACCGAGAATTTTTTTTAACGTTTGTAAAAAACATTGATCAGTGTTAGTTAAAGCGGCAAACTTGAATCTTTTCCGACGGAGGCTCCATTCCTGAACCTCCTGTATGCCATTTTCTTCGAAAATATTTTTTGTCTATCGTCAATATTTTTTTATTTTTCAACACAAATTTTTTGTCGCATAACATTCAATAATTTCTCTAACAATACACGNAAAATATTTTTTGTCTATCGTCAATATTTTTTTATTTTTCAACACAAATTTTTTGTCGCATAACATTCAATAATTTCTCTAACAATACACGTACACTCCATTTTCTCTTCTTTTTTCTTTTCTCCCAGTCTAGACTTATTTTTACACCCACTTCAATTCAAAAACACATGCCATCAATTAATCTTGATCCGGGTTGAAGACCTGTACGTCGAAGTGAATCACGCATGTTTTCGTTTGAACATTTTTAAAATTTTAAATGGCCTTGAGGCTGAGCAAACTTCGTCCCACTTTTTCGATCGGCCATTGTAAATATATTTACTTTTCTTGGACATAATCGAATTATCATCGAGAATTTTGTTTTCCATTAAGTGTTTTTCAAAAGTTAGATTCTTCGCCGAAAATATGTCGAAAACAGGCTCAAGAGTAAAGTTTAAGAGTTTTGGCAATTAATTTTACTTTGATTGTTATAAACAGTACGTGCAGTTAGGGCCTATTTTATAGAAGTCTTGTTAGGTCTTGACGTTACTGGAATTTATCACAAACATAAATATTTCCCATAAGTTTGTGACGCAAGAAGAGCGTGATAAGACTAGAAATCTTGGGGGAAATAATAGTTTAAAAAAAGGACAAAGGGTGAAAAAAATGACAAAAAACATTTTTTTAAAGAAAATAATTTCATTAGAGTGAAGGAAAAATATGCTTTTTCAAAAAATTGCAAAACGGACAAAAATCTCGAAAACATGTTACATGTTCCCATTATCATAATTTGTAATTGTCGTTTTTATGCAATTTCAGGTTATGATAAAGATATCATAACGGGTAATCACTTTAATTTAATCTTTACAAATTATGATAGAATTATCATAATTTATAATTGCAAAAATTATGCAATTAGCGGTTATAGTAATGGGAACATGTTGCATGTTTTAAACTCGTGGAATTCCTTATTCCATAATCCAAATAAAAATGTCATATTTGCGCAAAAATATTTATTTTTATATAAAATTTGAATGTTGTAAAAACTATTCGAATTTCGATAAAAAGTAGAAAAATTGACTTATATATGTTTTCTGTTCTGACCTTTGGAATATATGAAAACACATTTTCACTCGGAAACGATCGCAACTGATCTCAAACTACTCAAAAAATGTCAATTTTTTTCTTATGGGTTCTATTTATATCTCTTATTTTATCGAACGAAGCACAAAGTTTNTATGAAAACACATTTTCACTCGGAAACGATCGCAACTGATCTCAAACTACTCAAAAAATGTCAATTTTTTTCTTATGGGTTCTATTTATATCTCTTATTTTATCGAACGAAGCACAAAGTTTCCAATGGGCACTCGTTAATCTTTTTCGAGGTTAAAGTCTTCAGGAAGTTTTTTGGGTAAAAGATGGTCTAATTATAGACTCAAGGATTGATAAAAAAGTTGGGTAAATTTTCTTTCAGGTATAGGTTTCGGGCATATAAAGGATCATGTGGAGATTGGGGGGGGGCGGTAGCAGTGTAGGATTTGGTTTTGGGACCACATAGGTAAAATCTTATTTTTCTTAAAAGGGGTAAACTTTGCAGCAGTATCTCCAAAACATTTTTTTGAATTTTTTTGCAAAAATGACTTTTCTAGGGGTAATTTTATGCGAAAAATCGATTGCATGCATCCCCGAAGCTTGAAAATGCTTCTCTGACCCTGGTTCAGGGAAATAAGAGTGTGTATTGAAACGAGAATATGAAAATAAAAACTCTTATTTCCCTGAATCAGTTTCAGAGAAGCATTTTCAATCTTCGGGAATGTGCGCAATCAATTTTTCGCATAAAATTACCTCTAGAAAAGTCATTTGTACAAAAATTTCAAAAAAATTTTTTCGGGCATGCCTCCCTGTCTCTTTATGGCTCCGCCAAGGTAGGGATAACGTGCTGTCTTCAGAGATTTCAAAGAACTTGGGGCTTCTATTTGTATGTGAAATCCTCCTTCCCCCAGGAGACACCCAAGGAAAATTTCCCTCAAGCAATCTCCCCGCTAAGCGTTTTTCCAGCTGACCAAAACATTAAGTCGATTTTTCAGCCTTCTAAAACTGATTACAGCAAAAATATCAAAGACAAAAGTTCAACGACAAAACCCCATAAAAAATTTCCACCGGAAATGAATGTATCGTATTACAAAAAATGACAATTTTCTAGAAGTCTCCATAAATATTCCGAACATAAAATTTTCGCCTGCCGCCCATCCATCAGCGCTTTCGCGCGGGGGATGAAAACCGTTTTGGCGAGCTTCCACCGGAAACGGTCGAGCCTTTTCCCTTCGCCATATCATTTTATCATGCGTGCGAAATGCACAAAGGAAGATCAGCCATTTTGCCTCAAGGTATTTCGCATTGTTGTGCTTTTGAATTATTACAAAGAGATTTTTTCAGGATGATTGTATTGTTTTTGGCACAAATGAATTACAAAAATACGAGTTCTTCTCGTCACGCTGACCTTCCCATAAATTGAAAATAATGGAGATATTTTAAGGCAAAAACATAAACAATGGGTAGGAGGAATACTGGTTTGTGCAGTAAGAAAAAAAGAGTGGAGCCATAAAAATTCGGTGAAGAAATCTAACTTTTGAAAAACACCGAGAAAATAGGCATTTCTTGGAAAATTGTAAAAATAAAGCAAAGATGGGGAGAGGGTCAAGTGATTTTAATAATCTTAAAAAGTTTAGCTAAAAAACATGTTACATGTTCCCATTATCATAATTTGTAATTAACATTTTTATGCAATTTCAGGTTATGATAAAAATATCATAATGGGTAATCACTTGAATTTAATCTTTACAAATTATGATAGAATTATCATAATTTATAATTGCAAAAATTATGCAATTAGCGGTTATAGTAATGGGAACATGTTACATGTTTTCATTCCGCGTTTAAATTTTTGAGAAAAATGAATTTTTTTAAATTTGCAATTTTTCATATATTGAATTTTTATACGCAAATTTCCAGAGTAAAAAGCCCATTGTAAAAATTTATTTTTTGGCTATAAAGGTATGTAAACACGGAGCACTTATTTTACACATCGGCATCAAATTTATACATCAGAATCACACATCACATCAGCATCAAAATTATTATTTTCATAACAAACAGATTATTTTCCGAAACACAACAAGCTTTATTTCGAGTTACCAGGATACAATGTACGAACGAAAGTACGAATTTGCACAACTTTTCCGATTTTACACACGCTGAGGAATTTGTGTCCATTTCTCATATGTCTCTCATTATAGTCATATTAATCATTTTATTGCGGGTTTTGCTAGCTCGGAATGCATTGCAGAGAAAACTGGGTCGTGCAAACGTCACTTGCTAAACCACGTGGTATGCAAAATTGACGAAAATAAAAATTCCTTTGTCCTATTCACCTAGTTTTATATCTAATCACGTTTTTAGTGGTCTGATAAATAGGAACACAATAGTTACAAACATAATTAATGTTTTTATTTTTATCAGAATGTTTTTATTTTACACTTAAAGATTCCTCGTGGTTAGAAGATAAACACAGGCGGAAGATGAAGTGTAAAAATAATCAGGTCATGCAAGAAAAAAATGTGTAACATTCAACAAGTTGTATATAATGTTAAAAAATGTAAATTTAAAAAATCTATTAAAAAAATTCTACAAAATGATGCCTTTAGCATTTTTCAAGCAATTTGCCGATAAGATGTCACATCTTTTGGAAACATGTTACATTTTCCCATTATCATAACTTCTATTCGCTAATTTTATGCGATTATAAATTATGATATTTCTATCATAATCTGTAATCGCTAAGTTTAGTCAATTACAGATTATAGTAGTGCTATCATAATTTGTAACCACTTAAAATAAGCAATTAGAAGTTATAATGGGAACATGTAACATATTTTAAAAGATGTGGCATGTTGTTGCTTGCGTTTGTTTACATTTTTAATCAAATTTTAATATTTAAATTGAAACACTGAAAATTTTTGTAGAAAAATAAAAAATTTATGATAATGGGAAAATATCACATGTTTTTGATATTTTTTGAGAAATTTTGTAATATCAAAAAAAGAAAAACAAAAAAAGAGCAAAAACGTGACAAAAAACTTGATCTTATCATGTTCCCAAAACAATTCCACATTCCTGAATTCCAAACAATAGTACAAAAATAAGTCACAATTAAGAATTAGCCCAACGGTAATAAAACTAGAATTTTTTGTGTAAAAAAAGTTTCGGCTGAAAAATGCATTTGTTACAAAAATCCACAAATGAGAAAGTTCTACAATTCAGGGGTAGATGGGGAAAGGAAGAGAGGGAAAACCAAAAGATATAAATTTTTTTTAAATTGATAAAATTTTGAAAAATGGATCATGTACTTTAAAGTTTTTCAATTGACCCTCCTTAACTTTTCCGGTATACACAATAACGGGGACGAACAAGAGCAGGACACAAAAATGAAACAAGAACAGGACGATGTAGGGAACAAGCACAATTATCGTCCCGTTCTTGGTCATCCCGTTCATGTGTTGTTTAAGCCTAAGCCTAAGATAAGCCTAAACTTTGAACGATCGTTCCATCCCGTTCTTGTCTATGCCACTTTTCCCCGTCTATTTTCCTGCAAAAATTTGTTAAATCATTTTTTTCAAGTTTATAGTTTGTATTTGCACACAAAATACTCTACAAATTTCCATTCACACCAAACAGAAACTCGTTCGGCCATTTGATCATGCTGCCAAATGTGCAGCTGATTCGGTGAAAATTTAAATGGCCTAATAAAAAAATTGATGACTTACAAACGTTTGAATGGCCTCGTTCTCGACGAAACTGACTTTCGATCTATTGGGAACAAATGATATCACGCTCGTAAAAAAGCGTGAAATTTCACCGAAATTCTTGACATTTTCTCATCATTTATTGCATCAGACTGTGAAAAGATAGAGCAAAAAGATTTATAGTGGTAGAAAAATTTGGTGCAAAAATTTGGAATTTTTTAGTTTTTGAAAAAGTAAAAAATACAGCAAACCAGAAAATTGGAAAAAAAATGAAAAAACCCCCTGATCCACAATAGCTGCAAACATGTTACATGTTCCCATTATCATAACATCTAATCGCTAATTTTAAGCGATTACAAATTATGATATTTCTATCACACAAAAACAAATTATGATATTTCTATCATAATTTGTAATCGCTAATTTAGTCAATTACAGATTATAGTAGTGTTATCATAATTTGTAACCACTTAAAATAAGCGATTAGGAATTATGATAATGGGAACATGTAACATTTTTCAAAAGATGTTACATGTTTTTATCAATTTGCTTGAAAATGCTAAAAACGTCATTCTTTAAAAGCATTGATCAATTTTTTCATGCTTATGGAAAGTCAAAATTTTTCCAAAAATTAAAAATTCAATTTTTCATCATCATCTTCTGAAAATTAAGATTTCCGATAACATTTGTTCTTTTTGCCATTTTCAAATTATATGGCAAATTTTTTTAGAGTGGTAGTGGCAGGATGTTGTGTGATAGGCGGTAATCTTTTCATCTTCTTGATGTAAAAATATCACCGCTTAGCTTTTAGTCGTGACATTTTTGATAAAGTTTTATGTGCTCGGAGAGGATTTTAGTTTCTCTTTTTTTCTAGAAAAATAAAAATATTGAAAAAATATCCGAAACAATGCATTAAAAAATGTTTATCTCACAAATTATCAATGTATATTACACAAAAAATGTTTTTTGTTGAAAAAAATACAAGGGTTAACAAAAAAAGCATGAAAAATTAGCAAATTTCGTTTAAAAATTTTACTTATGTAAAAAAATGGTCGATTCGATTCCTTCCTGTGGTTAAAATTCAAAAATTCTTTCGGATTCGTGTTCCCCATACCCGAAAACCCCCGAGTACAAAAAGTCAGCCTCGGGAGGGGGTCAACTTAAAGGATTTTAGGGGGGGGTCAGCTTATACGGGGTTTTAAATAAAAATTATGATATTTTTCAATATCATAATCAGTAATTAATAATTTTATGTGATTTCAGATTATGATATTTTTACTATAATTTGTAATTGTAATATTTATGCAATTACAAATTATGATAATGGGAATATGTTACATGTTTTTAAAAAAGATGTTACATGTTTTGTCAAAAATTCAATATCATATTCCAAGATTTACATTTTTCAATACCATAATCTGTAATTACTAATTTTATGTGATTTCAGATTATGATATTTCTACTATAAGCTGTAATTGCCACACTTTTAACGCTGATTTGGGGGGGGGGATCAGCTTAAAGGATTTTAGGGGGGATTTCACTTATACGGGGGTCAGCTTAAAGGGGTTTGACTGTAGTAGGATGGGAACATGTTACTTGTTTTTGAAAAGATTTGATATGTTTTTCATAATTGCAGTATCTTTGTGATTTTTTAGCTCGAATTTAGTATCTACACAAAAATTGGCATCTTTAAAAAATTTGAAAAATTCTCTAAATTTTTATCATTCTTGAAATTTTAAAAAATTTAACCCCAAATCATCTATAAAATTTTAGGAATTTCGTTCATCCCAGTGAAGAATGAATCTGACCTTTTCGGCGGCAGGGAAAAATTTGTGAAATTCTCATTATCAAGAAGCGGAACTGATAAAATCAAAAATTTTTTGCATGACACATATGATCTTTTTGGGCGTATAACTTGACCTTTAGGTGGCGAAAAAATTTTCTGCAAATTATACTTCCTTATTCCAAAAAAGGTCAACAATGGGTCAACCTCAGACAAATCACATAATTCTTACAAATAATCTAACCAGTTTTTACAAATCATAAAATAAGCAAAATTCAAATAACACAAAGGTATAAAATCCGGGCCTGCGCAAAATTTTTTCCAATAGATCCAAAGTTCAATTTGTCTATGTACTTCAGTCTTTCTAAAAAATACAAAAATTGCCACCTACCAAAAATTACGTAAATAGACATTTTCGTAGGTGTCTAATTGAGTTTGAGAGGGCTGAGCACGCCGCTTATGCGCTCAAAAAAACTCTTTTGTAATGGCCTCTTAATCCGCTCTCAATTAAACTATCTAAATCGAAATTTGGCGAATTTTTATGTGTGGGTGACGACGACGCATAATAAAAATTCCTTTACGTCATAAAAATAACATTTGGATAAAAAGGAGTCAAAACATGTGTGAAAAATGGGATTCGATAAATGACCATGACTAATATAACAAAGATCGGGCACAGAATTTGCGGAATGGTGTAAATTTTTGAAAAATTCATTTAAGAAATGTTAAATATTATGCATCATCAACGAGAACAGGAAATAAGATAGCGCTTCCGATTGTTTGATGATCAGAGTTGCTTAAACTTTTCTCAGTCGTCGAACAGGACTGATTCATATGTTTGTCATGATGATTGGAATTCCAGATTTTTGTTTTTTTTTGAAAGGGATCAAAATTAAGAAAATATAAAAAATTTGCAAAAAACTGTTAAATACAATAAACTAGCCTAGAAAATAAAACATGTAACATCTTTTCACAAACATGTAACATGTTCCCATTACTATAATTTACAATCGCTTATTTTATGAAATTATCAATTATGATATTTTTACTATAATTCGTAATTGTTAATTTTAATCAATTTCACGTTATGATAGATTTATCATAACTTGTAATCATTGAATTTAAGCAATTTCAAATTATGATAATGGGAATATGTTACATGTTTTGAAAAAATGTCACATCTTTTAGAATTTTAGAAATTTAAAAAAACAAAAGCTCAATTTTTTATGCTCATTGGACTAAATGAAACGTTTGGGATCAGAATGGACAATTTGGGGTTGAAATAAGTGGTATAACTGGATGTTTACAGGGCGTTCCAAAAAAACCTCCATTTGATCATTTTTTGGCGAAATTTTTCAAAAAATTTTTTCTCCAAAATGACTCATTAGGGTATTTTTATCCGAGAAATCGATTGCACACATCGAAAGACCTTGGAAACGCCTCTCAGATCATGAAATATAAGATTTTCATATTTTTTCAATTATTTTCGGTAGGAATTCCTACTTGAAAATATGAAAATTGGATATTTCATGGTCTGGGAGGCATTTTTAAGGGTTTTCGATGCGCGCAATCGATTTCTTGCATAAAATACCCCCTAATGAGTCATTTTGGAAGAAAAAGATTTTTTTTTAAATTTTCAAAAATGATCAAATGGAGGTTTTTTGGAACAGCCTGTACATGAAACTTAAATTTTTTGGGGAGAAGCAGTACTTTTTTTATGAGAGTAGTTGCTTTTGTTTCAAGCATTTTTCTCTGCGTTTTTTTCAAATTTGATAAATTTTTCTACCGGAAGCCATAAATTTTCTTCTTTATTTTTCTCTCTCAACAACGTTGACGCTTGTATCCATCAAATTTTTTATTTGTCTATTGTTGAAACACATACATTTTTATTTTTCCGGCTCCTCCACCTCCACTTCACCCTCTCCATCTATCAAATAAAATTTAAAAAATCTTTTCTTGACAACTTTAACGCCACCTGTTGCTTGACCTGACTAGTCTTTAGCTTATGATAATAGAAAAAGTGATATAAATAGAAAGTTGTGATAGGTCGAGGAAACCCATCGATCCTGTGAAGATAAAGAAAATATATTAAACAAAGTGAAAATTGAATGGATTACGTAGAAAAAAGGCTTGCGTCAAGGGTCTTATGTTTTTACGTTGAGATGAAGGAAATTTACAAAACTTATTGTTATTACGGAGGTAGCATGTGTTGGAAGTTGATAAAGAGAGTCGAGTTGTTTATGAAAAAAAACGAATGTGAAATATTCTTAAAAAGAAAAAGATTATCGCTAAATTACTTCCTTGTTAAAACGACACGAAGGTATATACAGAAAATGATCAAATAAAATTGACATTTGTTTAGGGCGATTTTTTTATTGATAGCAGAGAAAACAGAGAAAAATTTTAGGGAGATGTGAGAAAAGTTGTAGAGATAAAAATGAGGGAGAGGGCAGGGCCGTAGGAAGGGGCAGATGCCAGTTGGTGACATAAAATCTCTATCTAGGCTTAGATCTAGGCCTAAGTTCAGGCCTTGGTGGGCCAGAAAAAATTGCTGATAGTGCATAAGTACCTTATTTTTCTATCACCAACTGATATTAAATATTTTTCTTTAAAAGTTGGATTATCTGTTGCTTACCCATTGCGCTGAACCATAGAGCGCCAACTTTTTCCATACTTCTCATAAAACAGACTATACTCCTATGATTCCTTAGCTAGTTGGCAAGCAAATAGGCTCTTTTGGTCATCGTAATTTTTTTATATATAATGGTGACATTTTTTTGCGATTTTGAAATAGGTAATATGAAGCTGGGCAAAAGTTTTCGGACCCGACATGGGATCGAACCCGCACCTCCTGGCTATCGTCCAAGTACACTACCATTGTGCTACCGAGACCTAAAACTGATTCCCGTTAATTGGTAAATACTTGACGGTGTATTTTTCGCTGTGTTTTAAATAATTTTGAAAAATGTTTTTTGCAAAATTTTTGCAACCACAATCTTGTATTACTGTGTAATTTTTTCTTCTTTTGTTTTTATTATTCAAAGATAAATGGCGCCTTTGTTTGAACGTTTCGAATTTTTAGGCTAAACTTGCCAAAAAGTATTATCAAAATTTGCTTTGAAGTGTTATTTGTTAAATTTCTTGTTCACTTCTCACTTAAGTTCGTATTCGAAACACATCGAATTCTGTGTGTCCGAGAGCACAAAATTGTACGATTTAAAAACAGTTGTTATTGTATACATGGAGAAAGATTTTATGGGTCAAATGAAAAGAGATGGAAACAATTATAAATTTTTTGACAAATAAACATTTCTAGGAATTGTGTTATGGTAAAAAAACTTGTGAGCATACGAAAATAAGTTTCTGCAAATCAAGTCCCCCTCTCCCAAGAGCGTAGCTAGGTCCAAATTTTTTTGGGAGGGGCCCATTTGGACCTTCTCCCAAAAATTAATTTTACCGATCCAAAAAAATTTTACTGATCAAAAATGCTATAGTCGGTTTTAGCGAGAGAGAAAAAAGCGCTGCTCATGTGATCAAAT
Organism: Acrobeloides nanus; assembly: GCA_900406225.1. Taxonomy (NCBI): domain Eukaryota; kingdom Metazoa; phylum Nematoda; class Chromadorea; order Rhabditida; family Cephalobidae; genus Acrobeloides; species Acrobeloides nanus. Next base: position 21,154 of record OZJO01019729.1, read on the forward strand.
GGCTAGAACGCTGGACATGATTATTACTGACTCTTATAGGCGCTGGTTTGGATCCCATCAGGGGCGAAATCTTTTTTATTGAATCATAAAGCAAAGGCAGGAACCATATAGCTAAGTGTGAAAAATGAAAGGCAAAAATTCTACGAAAATACTAATTTGATGTTGGTTTCTTTTAACGATTTTTTCATTTCGGCTAATAAAATTCACCCTGGCGGGATCGAGCCCTAAACTATTTGAGTAAAATTGAGCCACTTGCCACTTCACCATGAGTGATGACTTTTTTCTATTGCCTGGAAAATGCCCTATAGAACCAATGTCTTAGTCACTTGACTAACAGGCCGAAGTTTTCACCCAGAAAACAGACTATATCTTTGTTCAAAATTCAGAAAAATACAAAAAATTCCAAATGTTTTCTCATTTCCACCACCTACACTTTGTCATTAAACTTCCATTTTCAATTTATCAAGTTATCAACTTGAATAGTCACGTGTTTTTTCCATCTGGTGTTTTTTTAATTGACTATAAGAAAAATTCCGTCTCATCCATATCGTAAATCAAGTCCTCCATGAATAGCCGACGCCCGTTATTCGCCAAAAAGTGTTTCGAGAAAATATCAATTCGAAAAATTTTATGAGTTTTACGTAGAACTTGTAAAAAAGTGCCTCAAAAAATTAGGACGGACAAATCGAAGAAATTCTTTGACAACAGGATGTTAAGTGATAGACAAGAAAAATTTCAAGTTTTTGTAGGTGTAGGTTGAAAAATACGAAAAACGAAGAATTTTTATATTTCGGCTTGTTTGTGTAAATATAAAGGGCATATACGTAAAACAAAAAATCGAAAAGTGCCTCAATTCGCCGAATTTGCACATCAGTAACAAGTTCAACAACAATAAAATTCAAGTCATCGTCGACATAAAAGGTCAACATCAGGATCTATAAGTTCAACATCAGGTTCTATAAGTACAACATCAGGATCCTCTTTTCTTTTTCTCCTTGACGTAACAAGAAATTTTTCAAGTTTTAATTTTCGCACGTAAAATAGTAAAAAAACCGAAAAACAAAAATTTTTTCCACTTGACTTGTTTGTGTAAAAATAAAGGGCATATACGTAGAACAAAAAAAAATAGAAAAATTGCGGCACTTATAAAGTCTGTTTCAACCCACAATTTAATCACTAATATCTCGGCTCTAGTAGTGATCGATACCGTCCGATTTGGCATGTTAAGCAACATTGGGCCCGCAGGTTCGATCCTCGAGGGTGATTTTTGAGAATTAAAAAAAATTTTTATCAGACCCCCTAAATTCGACCTCGTAGAATGTTTCCCTATTTTTATTTTCCTTGAAAAAAAATTTTCTACGAGGTCGAATTTAGTGGGTCTGATAAAATTTTTTTTAAATTCTCAAAAATCACTCTCGAGAATCGAACCGGCGGGCCCGGCGTTGCTTAACTTGCCAGATCGAACGGGATCGATCACTACTAGGGTTGGGATATTAGTGTTAAATTGTGGGTTGAAACAAACTTTATTCGTTTTTTAGCTTTTTTAGCACAATTTAGTAAAAACATGCTACATCTTTTGAAAACATGTTGCATCTTATGAAAACATGTTACATAGCAAAATCAAATCGACTCAGGTGGGATTCGAACCCGAGACCCTTAGACTCGAATCTTGGAGCACTACCTCTGAGCCAAGTTCACGATAAAAATCGGATTTTTAATTTTGCTTATAATTTAACATGAATTTTTTTTAACAACTTTTTTTTCAAAAAATTTTTTTGAATGTCACTCAGGATAGCTTAAAATAACAGAATATACCGAAAATTTGAAGAAGTATTTCGGTTTTAAAAGTGTCTCAACTCGTTGAATTTTACGGCATTGTGCACATCAGTAGCACGTTCAAAAAACAACAAAAATAAATCGTCGTCTGCACATAAGATCAAGATCCTCTTTTTCTCCTAACTTTTCTCCATCAGGATCCACTTTTTCTCCTAATTGATGTAGAACGAATGGAATTTTCTAGTGACTAATTTTTCTCCATCCTCTTTTTCTCCATCAGGATCTTCTTTTTCTCCGAATTGACGTAGAACGAATAGAATTTTCTAGTGATTTCAAAATCTTACGCTACTTTTCGCTACTTGAAGAATGACTTCCGGTGGATACGCGCACTCCCCACATAAAAACATGAATCATACGATTTCGTAGTAGTATTTTGCAGAAGTGCATGAATGCTTCGATTCTGCACATGAATTGCGTTTGATCGAGTTGTGCGATAAATTGGTTTTATTGATAGACTTTGTGCATACATGAATATGGGGCATACGCACACAAACACACACATGATAGGCGGTGACGTGAAAAGACTTATAAAGATCAGGCTGCGGGGGATCGAGCTTCCGGTGATAACTATTCTAAATTTGGATGAGAGATCCTGCGAGATTGATAAATTATAATTGATTTTTCGAGAAATTTTGCAGAATGAAAATTTTTCCTCTTGGGGGACCAATAGAAATTTTTTCGATTTTTGCGTCAATGCACCAACTCCATTCCCTGAATCAGGGTCAGGCAAATTTTTTCATGCTTCAGAAATGCGCGCAATCGATTCCCCGCATAAAATTACCCCCGGAAGGTTGATTTTAGTATTAAACTATAGTCGAAATTTTTTTGGCTATCACGGAACTTTTTATTTAATAAGACAACGTGTACATTGAAACGAAATGAAACGTGGATCCTTATACAGCTTTTTGGATGCATCCCTGCGTGGTCGTATGGTGGGAAAATCAGGAATAGTACTAGTACCAACTAATCCTGATTTTCTCGCCATACGACTATGCAGGAATACATAAAAAACTATATAAGGATCCACATTTCTTTTCGTTTCAATGTACACGTTGCCTGATTCAATAAAAAATCTGAGGTAGCCAAAAAACTTTCGACTTAATTTTCTTTTAGATGCAATTTTGAACTGCCGATTACTTTCCGAACGACCCAATATAACCTTTTATTGCAAAAATCATCCCATCTGTTTTTACATCTATCCATTACCGGTGACCTTTAGGCATCTCGTCACTTCGTTTGTAGTCTAGCACTAATTCAATAATACAACGTGATCAAAAAGGACAATTTTGCGATTTTTTCAAATTTTTTAATTTTCACCAAAATACTCTATAGGGGGTTTTTCTATGCGAGGAATTGATTGCGCATTGACAGACCTTAAAAACGCTTTCCTAACTCTGTATTAGCTTATTTTCATTTCAATATATATATTTCTTCCTTGAATCAGGATCAGGGACCGTTTTCAAAGTTCGGAAATGTGGGCAATCGATTCCTCGCATAGAAAAACTCCCTATAGGATTATTTTCGTAAAAATTAAAAAACTTAAAAAATCCTAAAACATTAAACGCGCTATATGTGTTTGTTTGTGCTATCTCCGCCAACTTAAGTTCAATTCCGCCACGGTCTATACCAATCGATAGGGCTCGGTGAGAGAAGAAAAAGACACCAAATCATGAGGGTACCCTTTGAGGAAAATTTTTTAGCCCCATATCATGTTTTACGTAAGTCTTATAGTTGAAATTTAATAACAACGATTATATAGCACTCATGGACAAGTGGTATGACGTTGGAATTATAACAACATGGTATCAGGTTCGACATCCAGCTAGGTCCTTTAGTTTTTGAAAAAATTGATAAATTATCCTTTTTTGTGGGCACCCTGTATTTTCACTCATTTCGGTTTCATCAAATTTTTTCAAGAAAGATTGAGAAAAAGTTCACCTTTCAAAGACAAACAATATGAATGTCTAGCATCAAGTTGTGAGAAAAATTGTAAACTTTCTGTCTACTTTAAACCAGTTTGTGTGTCTCGAATGTTGTGTCTAAAATTAATTTTGAACCGTTTATTTTTGTAGACTCTTTGTTTGAACCCGAAAAAAAGAAAATAAGAACAATTCGCCAGCGTTTTAAAACACCTGCAAATAAATGAAAACAAATTATTGTCTTTGTGGATGAATGGCTGTAAAAAATTTTGTTTTGAGCGCAAAAAAGGTCAATTAGCCTGCGGGTGATTTGCACAAACTCGTAAACAAGTCAAAACATATTATGATTCTGGAAAATGGATCAAGAAATGCAAACAAGAATATCGGAGCTACTAAACAATAGGGGGGGGGGGACCACCCACGTGAAAAATTTTCAAAAAAAATTTTTTTGGAAATGACCCCTCTAGGGGTAAAAATATGCGGGGAATCCGAATTTGACATTTTCGAAGCGAAAAAGCACTTTACTGATCCAGGGAAGGAAGTCGCCTGTGTATTGAAGCGAAAAGTCGCATTTTTGCTTAAATACACAGATATTCCTCGAATCAAGGAAACGTTTTTTCGGTTTGAAAATATCAAACTCGAATTCCCCGCATGTTTTCATCGCTAGAGGAGTCATTTTCAGAAAGAAATTTTCGAAAAAAGTTTCACATGGATGGCCCCTTATTACGTAGTAGCTCCAATAGATCAAAAAGAAAATATATACAAAAATATGTCATATTATATAGGGTGATTCAAACAAGGGCATTGTTTGTGATTTTTACATGAATTTGGGACCCGAAATTTTTTTCTTCTTCTAAAATTGACCCTTCTATAGGCAATTTTATGCGGGGAAATCGATTGCGCGCATTCCCGAGCAGTGAAAATGCTTCCCTGACCATGATTCAGGGGTCAAAATTGGGTTTTTGAAACAAAAATGGTCATTTTTCGGATTTTCCCTCTGAATAAGGGTCAATGAAGCGCTTTCACGCTTCGAGAATGCGCTCAATCGATTCTACGCATAATGTCCCCTTTTTTGACTCCTCTTGGGGACGTTATAACACTCTTAGAGTAGGGATGTTATAAAGCCACCAAAAGGGGGCAAATGTTCCCCCCTCTTTTTGACACCTCTACCCCCTTTTTAATATAATCCCCCTTGATCTTTTTTTAAAGTGTAAATTATTTTAATCTGAAAATACAGTGCGTCTCACGTACATTCATGCCCTAAACTTGTTGCAAATTCGATTTTTCAATTTTTGACGAATTTTTCAATTTTTAGCGAATTTCCGATTTTTTCAATTTTTGACGATTTTTTAAAAGATCTTGACAAAAAATCAAGGGATCAGATCTGTATTCATGCATAGATAGGACTTTTTTTGGGGAGGGGATGTTGTGATGAGGAGATGCCAAAAAGTTGGACTCCAGTTACCATCACAGATGAAATTGGGGCCTCATCTTTCTTGCATGCCTTCAACTCTATCCTCTCTTTCATCCGAATTTTTTCCATTAATTGTTCTAATTGTGACTTGACCATCTGAATTTTCTGCCAAATTCGCTTTAACCAAATTCTTTTCTTCATTTGGGTAACTATAGTTTTTCCATGCGTCATGACCGGCTAGAGCAAACGCTTGTGTCATCGAGACTATAAATGTTAGATAGGGTGCAACCTAAAAATGCTCGAATTTTTGTTGAATGAATGGAAAACTTACAAAGTAAACAACCCCATAAAATTTTTGATGCAAAAGTTCAAGGTTTAAGACCAAACTTGAGAGGCTCAATCCAGAGATGATTAGTAACATAGTGTATTGCTAAATTTTTGGGGGCGGAAATTTTTATGTACAAAATTGATAAACGCCTACTATGCCGTATACATGCATGCCACATTTGCTCAATCGACTTTGCGCCCATCGTACGGTTCTTCCATGAATAAACACGATCATCATAAATATGAGCGGATATTGAATAAAGTTAGCAGCAAGAAGACTTATATCATACAAGTAATGCCCATCACCTGTTAGCTTGGCGTTGTGCCAAATTATTAAAAGGATCTAAAAAGGTGGCATAACAAAGTGGCATAAGGAAGTGAAAAACCAGTCTGACCATTGTCCGATCGGNTGTGGGGAAGATGTGTTGGAGGATTATCGAGAAATTTTTGACGTATTATTGGAGATTTTTCGGGAATCGGATCAAAAATTGAAGGGTGAGTCAAAAAATTTTTGTGGGGGTCAAATTATTGCTGAAGGATTTGGTTTTCCCTCGCCATCATATGTCTATCAAGTCATTTGTGTTAAAATTCCTTACTAGCATAGGGAATTGCACTAGGACTAATCGTTCTGCAAGAAAATTCATAAATTTATCAATCCTCGTTTTTACACTTATTGTACTAGGCTTAGAAGTGTATTTCATGCTGTGGAAAACAAATGATGCATCCATCAAAAAGGATAAGAATAGTAAAAACGATAGGCTCTAAATTACGCGAATTTTATAAATCAATAAAAAGTTATATAAATAAAATTAAACTTACCGATGGCACTAAGTAATAAATATAGCTACCACCAGTTCTTACGCGGACGGCAATATTTGCGTAAACTGCAAACAGATTTATACTAGCCAAGAAAATGTCCGTGGAAAATTGCTAAAAAGTGTTTTTGAGCGGTGGGTCGAAATTTCGAAAAATTTTTTTGCGAAAATGAAAACTAATAAAAGGTGACACCTTCCTGCAAAAGAAAATGGTGGGAGGGACGGGAAAGTCATAGTTAGGTTCTGATTTCGGGGGGGGGGTGTATTTTTAATTTTTTACGTTTTTTGCACAAAAAATTTTGAGCAAAAACATAATGGGGCCATTAGGGAAATTGTATTTTTAGGATTTCAGTAGTTCACGGATACTGCGGACCATAGGTCGGCAAGGTGGGGGGGGGGGGAACCCCGATGCGATGGTCCCCCACCACATCACCAAAAAAAGACGTTTTTTTAGCTTGAGGTAGTTTTCTGACACCCAATTTTTATGGACCACCTAATATGTTCGGCGGGGTCAGTGCGTGGTCCCCCCCCCCTCAATTTTGGGTCCATGCGTGGGTCAGGGGGAGGCTCCCCCTTGCCGACCTATGCTGCGGACCCCACTCCCTACCATTCGCACCAATTGGTAGCCCACCCTCCATTAATCTTCCAGAAAACAAGCCTATAACTAAGCTTACAATGTCATTCCATGTAATAAGTCTGTTTCTGGTCAGAAATTTCAATATTCTATTATTCACTTGTAAATTTTCTTTTTCAATTAGTTTTCGAACCCGGATTGTTAATAAAAGATGAGGGACAACAACCGACATAAAACATGCAAAAATCACAGGAGCATATCCATAGGATAAATGAAGTACGGGCGATAAACAAACATGGAGAGTTGCTATGAACTAAAGATAAAAAAGATTCTTTTCAATATTTATAACAATCCTGAATATTACCGTGGTAAAAGATCTGCAAAATATAGCATAGTTACTATTGGAATCCATGTTATGCTCATGTCGTATGAAACAATTCTAAATTTTTTCGTATAGAAAATTCCTAAAAACTGTAATAATATTTTAAAAACATGTTATAAATGAAATTTATAGTATTGATTTTCTCATGAGACCTCAATATTGCCCAGTGCTGGCATTCAACAAAAAAATCGATAAGATCAATTATATAGGTTCTATTGACACTTACAAATAAAATATTGGGTCGCTCAATAAATAAGGATGATTGTTGTGTCGACGCATAATGTAAAATCGAAAAAAGTCGAAGCCGAAATCGAAAAGTCAAAATCGAAACCGAACGTTTGAAAACCGAACACTTGAAAATGCTACTTATAATTGACGATGTACAAAAACTTCAACTATTAAATCTAAGCCAATAAAATCAAACGTTTGTCCTTGCGATTTATTTATTTTCATTGCAAATGCTAATTTAATCGAAAATTGATGTTTCATCAGCTCGAAAGAGGAATGACGAATCAACGAAAGATGTGGAGCAGATCCAGAAAGCAATAGTGCTCTATCTAGCCATAATTGGCAATCAGAGAAATCATACAGTCTCATCAAACACAAACAGCAAAGCATACGAATTCCTATGGCCAAGAGAGCCTAAGAAACTCGTGTCGAGATGATAAAAGACAATCCGATTACAAAAAGCAGAATCAGTATACCAAAGGCCCAAGAAAAGCATCAAGCCTCTCATTTACGCTTTATAGTAAAGTATGTACAAAGTGGGGCCACTTTGAAAAGGAAGGGACATGTAAAGTGCAATGAATTTGAAGCTTTTGGTCTTAATTGTGAGTTGAACGATCATGTAATTATGAAATAAAGTTGATTCGAGACTTTGTAGTTTATGATCATGAATCAATGAATATAACTTTAATTCTAGCTTGGTTTGATTAGCAATCACCCAACCCAACCAAAGTCTCGGGGAGCTTCGAACGATGTGAAACCGTTATAAAACCAAGCGGTGTTTTATAACGTCCGAGTGACTAATACAAGAAAAGATTAAAAGCTAAGATAAGCGAATCCAAATTTGAGAAATCGGAATGCAGATATGAGAAAGGACAATTCACGTGCATAAACATATAAAAGACTTGAAGCGACCCAAGATGAGCCATTTTGAGGAACTATAACTTTCGCCACGTAACTTTCGTGTCAATAAACATATTAATTTCATACTAATTGAGTTGCCTGATTTTCAATAAATATGTATATTGACACGAAAGCGGCGAAAGTTACGAGGCGAAAGTTATAATTTTTTGGCAACGTGGCGAAAGTTGTCTTGGCGAACATAAAACGTAGCAAAAGTTATAGTGCCGTATTTCGGTTTATACGATTACAATCAATATTTAATGGTGTTAAAATAGCTCGCGTTGTCATAGCTTTATAATTATTGGTCTCTAAACCGAACAGTCAAAAGTAAACAGATTAAATAACCCAAATGTGCAAATTTTATTAACAAACTCAATCAATTATTTATTTTATTTAACAAATAACAATTTTTCTAGGGTAAAAAATTTTTTAAAATTTTTCTTTTTGCATAAAAATTACATTATATTTGTAGATTTAAAAAAACCGCATTGAAAAATTCGAATCCTTCATTGAGCTAAAGAATTTTGAAATTGGGTAGAGATTTTTGAACACCCTGTAGATCCACGAAAATGCTTAGAAAATGACGAAAAAATGATGAATTTTGAAGATCTTTGACAAATTTTTTACGTTTCGGTTCTAAACATAAAGTTTTTCGGTTCCAGTTTCAACCAAAGATTTTCCGGTTCCTCCTTAGGAACCTGAACTCAAACCAGAACTGTAAATGGGCCATCACTGGCCAATCCATCGGAACGGATGGGGGGAGGAAGCAATGCTCGGTCAACTTTTTTGAACAAAAAATAGCTAAAAAATGACTCTTTTGCCAAACAAATCGCAAAATAGCCATTTTTGTCGAGTTTTGGTGAAGAATGTCATTTTTAATTGAAAATTTGGAAAAACTGGACATTTTTTCAAAATTTTCAAAATCTGAAAACATTTTGGTCACCTAAGGGGTAAATTTTTCAATTTTTTGGAACGGATAAAGTGGTCCTCCCCCTCCCCAGCCCTTGGCTACACCATTGCCCCAACCTAATGTAGAGGGGATTAATATTTTCACCCCGCCCCTCTCCCCATCGAAATAAATTTCTAGAGATTGAGATGGAACTCTAAAGTGAAATATGTGTCCAAGATTGGTAGAGGACGTTTTTTGGAGAGAAAGAAGGGAAAGGTTGATTGGCTTGAATACAGATTAAAGGTGAGATCGTACATGGAAAAGGAGGTACCAGATTTTGAAAACCGCTACTAGAAGGGAAGGAGGCCACTGCTTTTTTCAATTTGGAGAGGGGGCCCAAAAATATGGAGGTAATTTTTGGGCCGACATTCACCCTCATAAAATGGCTTACAACTATATGCTTTTTAGGGAGCCTCGATTCCAAATCATCTGGATTTTTGTATTTAGGGCTTGAAGTTATGGAACATACAGAATTTGAAGGAGTTCACAATTATAAAAAATGGGATGTAGCAAATGTTTATGATAAAGTCTTTGTTACTATATCCATTTCTAAACCGTCGTCTTCAGCTTTGGCTAAGGGTACTGTCTGCTCGGCTCTGTTAAAAAACAGTCGATTTTTTTCCTTCTTTTCACCAGATTTATAATAAGATCTCGTACTAGAAGTTGTTGGATTTTCTATTTCATCTTCAGGATGGCCTTCATCTTTTCCAGCAACACTTTTGCTCTTGATTCTTTTCCTTAGAGGTTCATTCTTCAGAGGAACGTTCTTCCTTATTTTAGAGGCACATTCTTCAATCGCCACTCGGAACACCGTCTCTTTCATGTAGGTCTCGAAGCGTTTGGCATAAAACAATGGTTTCTGAACCGATATAGTATCTCCATCATGAAAAAAACTTTTCCATTTATACTCTAGTTTCTTCAAGACCCTGTAACTCTGGAGGATATCAATAATACCGAGGAAGATTAAAAGCCTTTCTCCTTTGGCATTTTTTGCAGCGATTCTAACTTCCTCATGAGGATATTTTGTGTTAAAATCACGTTGAAGCGATTTCCATAAGTCCATTTGAGAAGACCTAGCATCGGTTGACGCTTGAGGCCTGTCCTTGCTTGTTGAAGGCCCACATTCATCGTCTAATGTCCGAAGACCAATTTCTGCTTCAGCCAAATCAATATTATGAATTCCCATCAACATAGAATAATCCATAATCTTAAAGCTTTGGAGCACCAGACAATCTGTCACAATAACATGCATCAATGAGCCATATGTTTCTGCGTCCAAGAAGATCTTTTGGAGCTATTGTGAATTAGAGGGTCACCCCAGGGTCAAAGATCGAAAAATTTTTTTCTAAAATCTTTAAAAAATGATATAGTTAGGGGTAATTTATGCGAAAAATCGATTTTGACCCTGGGGTGACCCCCCCCCCCTGATCCACAATAGCTCCAACCTTTTCTTTATACTCTTCATTGAAATCTAAATCTTTGAGTGTTGGAGTTGGCTTTGCTCTTTCGACCTTCGATGCGAAACGTTTATAGGTTGACCCTTTAAGGTCGAATTTCTCATAAATCTTGATAGAGTTGGGCAACAAGTTGTTCATGATCAATAATCGAATGTTCTTCTTCCCAAAACTCTGATAACAGAACAGTCCAAAGAACTTTGGCAAGAGAGTCCTCGGGTTCTGGTTAAGATTCTTATAATATTCTGGTAATATTTTTCTCAAGAGTTTAGCTTCTTTATTTTGCATTGTTTTGATAATAAATTTATCGTCAGCAGAGACGTAAAAAATGGAACCACTTGCACCTGGATTGCTAAGCTCGGTCAAAGGCTGAGTGCATATAGAATTCAAGAAATCAGCTTGTTCAATCTTGAAAATTCTTCGAAAATATCGAAAGGCATTCGGTGCGTATATTTTGAAATGGAAATCACTATAGCCATGGGAAGGTGTTGTGTTAGACCCAGACGATGGGAATGCCACGTTTTCTATCACTTCAAAATCCTTGAACAAGATGTCACGATCGGGTGTGTTCGCTAAGGCGCCTATGGAATTGGCTATTCCCAGTTGAATGGATCCCATAAGAGCATCAGTGGGCACGCGTTTATAACTGACTTCTCCTTGTTTATCAATACGTCGGTGGCCGAGTTTTTGCTTGCTCTTAATTTCAGTGGTCGTGGTATGTGATTCGAAAATTTGGTCTCGGGCGCTGCATTCAGATAACATTCTTGGCTTCGGTACTGAATTAACAAAGCAAGCTCAAATAAAAAAATAAAATTTTGGTGAAAAAATGGCAAATTTTTCGATTTTTGGCGACTTTTTCACTTCTTGACGAATTTTTTTGGGGGAATTGTGATGCTACTACTAGGAGGTGCCCGCCAGTTGGATTCCAGTTATCACCACCCGATGAAATTGGGGTCTCATTTTTCTTGTATGTCTCTAACTCTATTCTTACTTTTATCCGAATTTTCTTCATTAACTGTACTAATTGTGACTTGACCATCTAAATTTTCTGCCTTCACCAAATACTTTTCTTCATTTGTTGTACTAGGCTTAGAAGTGTATTTCATGCTGTGGAAAACAAATGATGCATCCATCAAAAAGGATAAAAATAGTACAAATGATAGACTCTAAAATATGCAAATTTTATCAAATCAATAAAAAGTTATATAAATAAAATTAAACTTACCGATGGCACTAAGTAATAAATATAGCTACCACCAGTTCTTACACGGACGGCAATATTTGCGTAAACTGCAAACAGATTTATGCTAGCCAAGAAAATGTCCATGACAAATTGCTAAAAATTGTTTTGGATTGGTGGGTCGAAAGTTCAAAAAAAAATTTGCGAAAATGAAAGCCTCTAAAAAATGACACCTCCCCACAAAAGAAAATGGTGGGAGGGATAGTTAGATCCTGATTTCGGGTCCATTTTTGATTTTTTACGTTTTTTACACAAAAAATTTTGGGCAAAAATATTTAGGGATATTTTTGTATTGTTAAGATTTCGGTGATTCACGGATACTGCCCCCCCCCTACTTCCTACCATTCGCACCAATGGTAGACCACCCTTCATTAACCTTCCAGAAAATGGACCTAGGTATTCCTATAACTAACAATGTAAGCTTACAATGTCATTCCATGTGATAGATCTGTTTCTGGTAAGAAATTTCAATATTCTATTATTTACTTGTAAATTTTCTTTTTTAATTAGTTTTCGAACCCGGATTGTTAATAAAAGACGAGGGACAATAATCGACATAAAACATGCAANAATGTCATTCCATGTAATAAATCTGTTTCTGGTCAGAAATTTCAATATTCTATTATTCACTTGTAAATTTTCTTTTTTAATTAGTTTTCGAACCCGGATTGTTAATAAAAGACGAGGGACAATAATCGACATAAAACATGCAAAAATCACAGGAGCATATCCATAGGATAAATGAAGTACGGGCGATAAACAAACATGAAAAGTTGCTATGAGCTAAAAATAACAAATATCCTTTTCAATATTTATAATAATCCTGAATATTACCGTGATAAAAGATCTGCAAAATATAGCATAGTTACTATAATCTGAATCCATGCTATGCTCATGTCGTATGAAAAATTTCTAAATTTTTTCGTATAAAAAATTCCTAAAAAATGTAATAATATTTTAAAAACATGCTTTACGTAAATTTAAATGCTTTTACGTCAATTTACGTAAATTGCACATCACTACTCATAAGACCTCAATATTGCCCAGGCATAAACAAAGCAATCGATAAGATCAAATTATACGAGTTCTATTGACACTTACAAATAAAATATTGGGTTTTTCAATAAATAAGGTGCTTATGATTTAAGACTGTCGTGTCGAATTTTTTCAAAAATGACTCATCCGGGTAGAGTTTCTGAAACGTAAAAAAAAGTTGAAACACAACATTTGAAAACCGAACAGCCAAAACTGAAACCGATTGGTCAAAAGCGATAAANGCTTATGATTTAAGACTGTCGTGTCGAATTTTTTCAAAAATGACTCATCCGGGTAGAGTTTCTGAAACGTAAAAAAAGTTGAAACACAACATTTGAAAACCGAACAGCCAAAACTGAAACCGATTGGTCAAAAGCGATAAAGTCGAAAAAGAAACCGATTAACCCAAAACCGATAGCCCAAAACGAAAATCGAAAAACGTCGACAGGCGAAATACGAATTCGTTCTCGATTTATGAATTCGTATACGAATTTTCACAACGAATTCAGTCTGAGCGGCTTCCCAAGTACGAATTGGTCCATTAATTTTTCCCCCGATACGACGAATTAGGGGGGTACAGTACCCCCCCCCCCTTGCTCATGTATGGGTGGATAGAAGGCATGGATGCAAGGTGCGTATCTATGGTAATTTGGAAATTAGGGATCAAGTCTAGAAGATTTATTCTACAGAGAATCAAAGTCATAAAGCGTGGATTTGGTGGTCGTGTTGAAGTGGTGGAAGTTTGGGAGCATGAAATTGTCAAGATGCACAAGCTTGACTAGAAAATGCGGCAAACCTTTAACAAAATGATGGATATCTCAGTCATTGACCCTCGTGAAAGATTCTTTGGTGGAAGAACTAGACCTCAAAATTCGAGTTCCACATGTCGAAAAATCTCGGAATATAAAAATGCAAACGACTTTTTTTCCAATTTTAGTCAGCCGTGGAACATACGTGTAGTTTTTAACAGCTTGCAAAAAATAAAACACATCTCAAAAAACTATAAGCAAGAATTTATTCGTTGCTTATTTGATGAACAATACATTTTATTTATATACATAAAACAACTTGAGATCATTTTTTCAACAAATAATAACATAAAAAACATGTAATGACAAAAACCTGATTCATGTTTTCGTTTCAATAACCCAAAACAATTTTTAAATTGAAAATTTTGACGTTATTTTATTCGTCTCATTTAGCTATAAAAAAGTGCTATAATGTTCATTTATGAAAATTTAAAAATCGATTTTTTCGCAAAAAATTCAAAAAAGTTTGTGTATTATAACGAAAACATTTACACAAATTCAAAATTTCAAATTCAATTATCTCGAAAACTACAACGATTCAGAACATGCCGTAAAAACAAAAAAGTGCTCCATTTTTCATGAATTTTTCGAATATATACTTTTTACATAGAGTTTTTTTCGACCAGACTGGCTCTTTAAGATCCTGATGTTATATTTTGAAAATCATTTGCTAAATATTCTTGTGATTCATTTACTATTTGTCCATGCCCATCAGTACTAAAAATTTCAGGAGTTTGATTTTGATTAGTTTGATCTTGGGGTAGATAATTCATCTGCACTTCAACTGCATTGCATTCGATTGGAGCATTTGAATTATTATTTTGATATGTTGCATTAAAATCTTTCCATGCTTCGTGCCCAGCTAGGGCAAAAGCCTGGGTAATAGAGACCAAAGAGGTTAAATAAGGCGTGATCTAAAAAATCGTCAAATTTTTCGGAAAAACATGTTGACAACGTGTATTTCCGGTAATCAATTTACTTTTGACCGGTTAATTTATAGCTCGAGCTCTCAGAATGGGGTCAAACGGAAATAATAATACAAATTTGTATCAGACAAATGTGGTTTTTCTTTTAACAGGGGACCAAGAACTTACCGAGTGGTCTTAAAGTTTTGCTCAACATTTTATACCGACTTAACACAATAAACACAATATCCATTTTCGATAAAAGAATGATTTAGGAAGTTTTTACGTACGGAGAATCGATACATAGGCCAAAAATAATCGGAAATCTCAGAAATGAGGATCTAGATGTGATGAAAAGTTGTTATATTTTCGCTTCAATATGCACTCTTATTCCTCTGATTCAGGGTCAGAAAAGCATTTTTAAGCTTCAGGGATGCGTGCAATCGATTTCTTGCATAAAATTACCCCTAGAAAAGTCATTTTTACACAATTTTGAGACAAAAAATTTTCCGACCCCCAAACCATGATTGTTGGTAGACAGCACCCACTATTTATCGAAAGTGGACATTGTTTTTGTTGTGTTAAGTCGGTATAAAATGTTGGGACAGAACTTTAAGACCACCCTGTATTTAACGTACCAAATAAAAGTATCCATTATAATTCCCATGAAATTTTATATTAAGTTCCGTATTGAGCACAAAACTGGATAAACCCAAACCAGTAATAATCAATAAAATTGTGTACTGCTAAAATATTTTGGAAATTAATTTCTTGGGGATTAGCTTACAACGCCATAAACATGAAGCCCAATTTTTCCTAAATAAGATTGGAACCAACGAACAATTCTTGCATGAAAAAAGACGGTAATCATAAAAATTAGAGGATATTGGATAAAATTGGCGGCAACGATTCCCATACCAACGGTATCGTAATCTTCTTGGTCGATGCTCAAATAATGCCAGGCGATTGTCAGGATCTGAATAAATTAAGTAGAAAATTTGGGGCATATGCGTAATTAGGGGTTCATTGAAATTAGATACCCCTTCCCCCAATATCTAGCTACACCTTTGTGAGAGTGGGTTTCTTTTTTGCATGAGTGGGGATCCTTTTGAGAAGTTCTCAATAGTACGGGCGACTTTTAGAGGACATTCCTCAATTACCCCCATAGACACCTGATCGTGTATTTTCCGGTGGTATTTTTGGAGTAAATCAGGGTTAGCCTGTAGTCTAGCTTGACCTTAGTCTATCTAATCGGCTTGACCTTAGTCTACCTAAAGCTAAACCAAAATTCGTGTTCAATTGGGCCTTTGGGTTCTTCCAAGGCCACCCAACAATGTACCTCCCTTCTGGGGTTCGTACTATTACCCCTACAATGAAGGATACCATCTTACCAAAATAGGAAATTGCACCACGATTAACCGTTCAGCTAGAAAATTCATAAATCTATCCAGCTTCTTTCTCGGTTTATGGTTAATTCTAGGCCTAGGGTTCCGTTTTATACTTTGAAATGTAAAACAAGCATCCAACGTGAATAATACAAATACCAAAAACGAGAGCCCCTAAAAGTTAAGAAAAATTTAAAAGTAGGGTGACTAAATGCATTTTTAGAAATGGGGGCAAAATAAAGTCAAAAAGAAGGCATTTTGTGTGTTAAACTAAAAACTAACTGTTGGAACTAAATAATAAACCCAGTGTCCACCTTCTCTAGCACGAATGGCTAAATTGGTATAGCATGCAAAGATATTTATACTAGCTAATATAACATCAAATGAAAAATGCTATAAAAAATTCAAAATTAAATCAGGACATTCAGTTAGCAAAAAACTGACCACTTCATTCCAAGTAATATATCGATCCCTGGTTAGACAGTTTAAAATTCTACTGTTGATCGCAAGATCAACTTTCTTTTCTAGTTGTCTAGCACGAAAAGTTAACAAAAAATGTGGTACAAGAATTGTTGTAAAACAGGCAAATATCACAGGTGCATAACCATAAGATAAGTGTAGTAAGGGTGATAGGGCCAGATGCAGGGTAGCGATAAACTATAAAAAAATTAAAAATTATATGGTGGGCCCAAATAACTTGCGCACATGCTTTTTCCATGAGTCTGGGGCTCGGTCTCTCGAGGTGGAGCCTCGGACACAGGAGCTCGGTCATATGGGCCTAGAATTTGGATCACTGTGGGGGGGGGGCGATATCAGGGATATAAACGTGTACAGTTTTCGTGTATGTGTATTACACGTACACGAATAGCAAATTTTTAACTTGACGTGTAGTACAGGTACACGTTAAAATTTTACCATTCGTGTATGTGTACTATACGTATACGCCCCATCAAACGTGTACATACTTGTTGAAACATTACTACACGTTCGGGTTTAATAAATTAAACGTGTACACGTACACGATTGGTAGGGCGCAAACGTGTACTACACGTAAAATTTCGATTTTTCGTGTAGTTTCGTAATTTGCGATTGAGTATTGGGTCATGAAAGGTTTGTCTTAGGAGCTGTCCAGATATTAAGTTATCAATTTTTTCGGATTTTTAGACCCCCCCCCC
This sequence comes from Acrobeloides nanus, assembly GCA_900406225.1. Lineage (NCBI taxonomy): Eukaryota > Metazoa > Nematoda > Chromadorea > Rhabditida > Cephalobidae > Acrobeloides > Acrobeloides nanus. The sequence continues at coordinate 38,501 of OZJO01019729.1, forward strand.
TCCAACGTTATCAAAAATGCACTAGCGTTATCAACTTTTTATGGAGAGTGCTGACTCCCTCCCCCCACCTCCAATATAATATCTGGATGGCCCCTTATCCCTGGTAAAATTTAAAAAACCGTACCGTTATTAAAGTACGACAATAAATAGTGGCTTTACTTTCGTTGTCCATCTCATATTGATTCTTTTTTAAATTTCCAACAAATACAATTTTTCAAAAATTAAAAATCAGCTCGAATTTTTAGAAGTTAAAAAATGAAAGAACAATTTCAGCTGTGTTGAACATAGCAATCAAAAAAATCAATAAAAATTTGACAAGCCAAGAAGTCTTTTTTGCCGCTTGATAAGGGCTATAATAAACCATTAGAAATTGTTTGCTTACGTATATAAAAGAGATAGTTTTTTAGTTTCTTGGAAGAATCGAACCATGAATGACCAAAGCAGACTTTTTCGATGTTTTACAACATTTATCTTTGTTGAAAAACATTATATAAAAGGAAAAAAAGCGCCGCAGGAGAAAATTTTTTTGGAAAATGCTTGTTTTTAATCTGAAAATACTTAGAAAAGTACAAGTTTTTTGGAAAAAATGTAAAATTTTTGGTGAAAAAATAGAAAATTTTGTTATTTTTTAGTGAAAAATCAAAATGGAACAAATGTGCCACAGGCGCGAAAAAACAAGTGCCGAAGTCCATCAAAACAAAGTAGTGAATGTCAGATGCCAAATGGCCATTTGTATGTTGTTCTGGTACTTGTGACGCTCTTTTAAGCGGGAACCATTAGGAAAATTTTTTTTGATAACATGAAACAATTGTTCAGATTGCTTCCCCTCGCTACGTGTCTGTGGGGCTGGGACCAAGACGATTTTTTCGATTTGTTAAAAAATCACCTTAGTCTCCCTTTATGTTTTTTCACCGAAAATTTTGTTGAAATCCTTGAATTAAAGCGAAAAACCAGCGTCCATATCTTGTTTTGGGTCATCAAAAATTTTCCAAACACCTTTAAAGTTCACCCAACCGGAAATTACGTGTACAAACCAGTTTTTTTCAACCATACGTTATCAAAATTGAGCTTCAAATCGTTCCGCCGACAAAAGCACAACCTAAAATCTCTGGGTTTATTTTTAGGTAATTGTTTGTTTGACTTTTGAAAAATACTGACATCTTTAGAACTCTCTTTCTTTCATGAAATTAAATTTCGATGATGGATAGGTGCTAAAAATAGACCTAACCTAGAGAAAAAATGTGGATACCAGTTGGCGCCGTCGGGTTCATCATGCTGATTTGTTGTCGGCTTGTGTCTTACGTGAGAAATTGGAACTGTCAAAAATAGTTTAAAACAAGCGGTGAAAAGTCTTCAATTGCGATTTTTTGAGGGGTCATGTTAAAAAATTAAATTTGAAAAAATAAGGAATTTTTAGTTTTACACATAAAATTCTAAAAGTCATTCTTGTTGTTTGTCAAATTCTTTTAAAAGAAACTTTAAACAATTAATGTCCAGACCAAAGTACTTTGTTGTAAATTTTTTTAAATAAGAAATTTCTCATAGACTAATTCTTCATGTCGCACAAAGAGGAAAAAGTTACAGCAAGGGTCAAATTTTAGAAAATGTCGCCAATCGACTCAGCTCGCCGAGCGCTTCAAAACGAGTACCATATCATGGGGTTTTAGGGGGTTTAACTCATGACCGATTGGCTAACGTGCTCGGCCTTCACTTATAGGTCGCAGGTTCAAAAATTCTTTTCAGAAACGGCTAGAAGTTTCAAAGTGTCTAAAATTAAGAGATTTTCCAAAATTTTGACCGAAAATGAAGAACAAACTTCAAGCAGTTTGCAATGCCCAAAGGTGCCATTGGTTTTGGTACACTCATTGAATGGTACACTCATTCAATGAGCATACCAAATTTACCAGCGGAATATGAATATAAACTTTAATTTGTTTAATTTTGATTTGTAAATATGAGCAATATATATAAAAATATTTATTTTTAGTAATAAAATTTTTTAAATTTGATAAGTACAGGGTGTTCAATCATGAGTTCCCCGATAAGAAAATTCGATTTCTCACTGAAGAAAAAAGATTTTTGGATACGGTCTTTTGTAAGTTGCTAGTTACGTAAAGATATTTTTTCTAAAAATATTTTCATGATCTTTGAATAAGCCTGTGTATTAAATCGAAAACCTGAAATTTTTTTCTTAAGAAATTTTCAAAAAATAACAACGTCAACTTGTAGAGCGCGTCTAAAAATGGTTGTACTCCAAAAATTCATTTTCTCAAAAACATATTCTCGGATTTCATAGATTTTTGGGATACTACCGTTTTTCGATGCGCTTTGATAGATGACGTTGTTATTTTTTGAAAATTTCACAAGGAAAAAATTTCAGGTTTTCGCTTTAATACAGAGACTTATTCAAAAATCATGAAAATATTTTGAGAAAAAATACCTTTACATGTCTAGCAACTTACAAAAGATTCTTTTTCCTCGATGGGAAATCGAATTTTCTTATATGGGAACTCATGCTTGAACACCCTGTACAACCTTTTTGCTGATAAAATATGTAAAAATATCATGTAGGCGCCTAACTCGTCACTTAAAATATGAGTAAACAATCTTTACTTATAACTCTTTTAAAGTCAAACACTAATCATTTTAGAAAAATTCTACAAAATTTGTTGACTTATATTTAACAGTGGTAATATTCCTTAATTCACTTTTTGTTAAAAATACAGGTGTTTTAGTGAAATGAGCCGATTTTAAGAAATCGCCAAAAAATTCGAGATATCCAATGGGACCAAATATTTCTTATTTTTTATTCCTATTTTTTAACATTTTTGTATGTGTATGTTTTTCTTGCCCGCCTTGGCATTCAGGATATTCTTTATCTAAAAAGGATAATAGTACTTGCTACAAAATTTATACGTATAAAGCAAGTCATTTTGATGCGAAACGTATTTGTGAGGCTGATAATGGATTGATAACAAGAAATAAAGAGCTATGCAGTATGCTTTCAGTTATGCCTATGGCAAGTTACGACGAAGCCAATTATTTCATAGGTTAAACAAATTTCATGTCTCATAATTTTTTACTTCAAAGATTTAGATGAGCTTAATGCGCTAGTGCCCAATGCTACAAGGCTTTGGATTGCTGAACTAACACAAAATCCAAAGAGAAATTGCAGCGGTATATGTTTATTTTTCGTATTCTTCTAAGAAACACTTATGTACAACCCCCCCCCCCACAATTTCAACATTTTACGCGCATTCCCCCACTCGACTTCCTCCACAAACAATTTTCAGCGCTGATTTTACTTTTTATTATTTCAAATTTTTTAAGCAAAATACTTACCTCAACGAGAAAAATGTTTATCTTATTCAAAAAAAGACGGAGTTATTGAAGAAGATTGTGAAACTTTGAATTATTTTATATGTAATGGATATAGAAATTATGTTGAATGCGTAAAGGATAGTTTCCAATCAAATACACATGAACAATGGAAATATTCAAGTCAAACGAAATTTTGTTATATGGTAAATCGCAGTGGCATAGCTAGAGTGGAAACCAGGGGGTTCCTCCTCCATTCCGGCTGAAAGCTGAAAAAAATATAAGGGAAAATCTCCTTATATTTTGGTATGCTAGAAGCCAATTTTCTGAAATCTGGCATTTTTTAAATAGTTTTGCCAAAAGCTTGCATTTTGAACTATTTAAAAAATATAAAAAATTGAGATTAGACAAAAAAGTTTCAGTGAGGTTTACTGCGGCCCAAAACGTGCAAAAAGTGGGAACTCCCAAAAAAAACTTACAAGAAATGCTCAACATACAAGAAATGCTTTTTTAGCCATTTTTTTAACACCCTAGAATAAGTTTCTGGTCGATTTATAGCGTTTTTGGGGATGTTTCCACTTTGAGCCGCCGTGTGTTCGAACCATCGCTATACAGAGCCTAAAATGCCGGATTCCAGCAAAAAAGAAAGAGAATTTAGCCTATCACTGTTCCAAATTCATTTGATTTAACAAAAAAATCTTCTTTATGTTCAAAATATGGTGCTAATTTAGCTTCAGTTCACTCAGATATCGAAAACGAACTTATTGATGAAAGTAAGCAATTGTTTTCAATTATTTTACGGGGAAAGGCAGTGGGTGACGAAGTGATGATGTGTATTTGAAAAAGGTCAGACGGAAGACCATTTCTATTTTTGATGGCACGATGAACTTTATTTTTTGTTTAAAATATTGCCAAAATTGAAAATTGGAATGTATGAAGGAAAATTACAAAAATTTGATAAAATTGCAAAATTTTGACTAAAAATTTTATTTTTACAAATCAATATTCTTGAAAGAAATTATAAGAACCCCCTATATTTTTGTCGGATGGCTTTCTGTCAAAGATGAGGTGATTAGGTGTTCACCGGAGTTAAGCTCACGATGCGTTATTGGTGAGGCAGTGGCGTAGACAGAAGAATTAGCTAGGAAGCGGTTTCCCAAAAAAGGGTAATTTCCCAAAAAAATGAATTTCCAAGTACGGACATCCTTCTTAATTTGGTTGAGATTTTATGGAAAATTTTCGAAATTGAGTACCAGCCTAGAGGATTTGCACTTCTTGAAATTTTGGGTTGTCCGAGGTTAGGAAAAGTCCGAGGTTGTGAAATGTTCGAGTTTAGAAGTGTTCGGGTTGGGAAGTGGCATGGGTTGTCAACTGTCCAAGGTTATCAACATTTGTTCAATTGAAAAGTTAGTAAAATGATAAGTTTGTTAAAAAGAGTATAAAGATAATTTTCTTTTTAATATTTTATTTAAAGCAACAGTTAGGGCTTCCACTAAGGGGTCATCCATAAATTACGTTTCCAAAAGGGGGATCAGCCGAAAAGTTACGCTCATTATAATTTTTCTCGATTTACCTAAAAGGGTTACAGGGGGGTAAAAAATCGCAATTTTTAGAAACATAATTTATGGATGACCCCTAATTTGTCTCGAAAGCGTCGAGACTACACCAATTGCAAGTTGGGGGGAGCACTAATTGCAATTAGTGCTCGACGCGTCGAGACGCAAAATTTAAAGCGAGAATAACTTTTCAGGGTCAATGAATTTTCGAATATGGTCTTTTGCAATTTTATTCATCTATAAATTTGCTGAAAACCACATTCGAAAATTCGTTGACCCTGAAAAATAAAACCGTCTTGACGTCGAGAGTGCAATTAGTGCTACAATTGGTGCTTTCATTTGAATTAGTGGAGGCCCTTAGACTAATCAAATCCTTTACAATTTCAAACCTTTTATAGACGTGAAAAAATAGGCTGAGTTTTGACAAAAATACAAAAAGTGACGAGTGATTCAATAAAGTTGATTAAAGTGCATACACCAAAAAATTACAAAAATAATAATTTGTATAGAAAATTTTGCTTCAAAAGCAGCATAAAGTAGGTCAAGTGAAGATTGGTCAATTGAATGGTTGGTAAAATGAATAAGTTGGTCAACTGATTGTTGGCCAATTGAAAAGTTGGCCGAATGATTGGTTCGTTAATTGATTGGTTGATGAGTTGGCCAAAAGATCGAGTTGGCAAAATGAAAAAGTTGGCGAAATAAGGAATCACTTTTCCGTCCACTTTTCCGCAGCATTGTTTTTTCATTTATTTATTTACTATTTAGTATCCACCATTTATGCAAGTGATAATGATCCAAAATTTAACTCTAGCTATTACACATTAATTGGGTTAAATTTTAATGATCCGAAATCGAAATGGGAATGGCTAGATGGCACCGATTTTGTGTATAAGAGTTCATATTTTCTTAATCTAAATAATGAAGACGTCATGGCTAATTTTTGTGGAGTAGCGATAAGAGAATCCAGGTGGACTGTTAATATCTGGTTTAACTTTTCTTGCTCTGAAACAGGATTGATGAAAAATGAGGTAATTAAAGGAAGACAAATTATTTAAAAAAGGGGTCAGTGTCATAGTCAAGGAGTAAGGGAGTAATTCGCCCACTTCACAAAAAATTTTCAAAAATCGAACAAAAATCTTAAAGGTCATCAATTATAATTTTTTAGGCCTCAAGACCAATTATTGCTATTTGTAAAAAACAACCCATACATACTTTAACATTTAATAAAAATAATAGTGAAATAGTTATTACACCTATAGCCACCGAGTCTACGAAAACAACATCAACTTCTGAAAACGAAAGTAAGGATGTTTATTTTAAATCTATATTTCCTCTTCTTAGCTTCATTGGGTATACAAATTATTGTTATTTGTATAACAGCAGTGTTGATTTTATCCACACTATCAATAATGATTATCCTTCGGATTACACGAAAATATAAAATCAAAATTACTAAAATGAGGTAAATTTTTGGGTTGTAAGAATAGTCCTACTACGATAATTATCTGAATGATGCCGATCTTGTCTTTTTTATGAAAAAATTGGAAACTCTTCTCATTTTTGGCGAATAATCGTAATAGCGGATTATCGAAAATTTTTAGATTTTCTGCCTGGAAATGACTTTCTGGGGGTAAATTTATGCGGGGAATCGATTGCGCGCATTCCCCAAGCTTAAGAGACGATATCTCGAAAGTTCGAACTTTTTGGGGTTGCAGCGGCACTAGGCAAACTGAGTATGTAATATGAATTTTGGACACCAAATAAACATATTTGAGCATTTGAAATGGTGTGCAACCTTAAAAAAGTTCAATTTCGGCCCATATGAATGTTGGGTATTACAGGAATATTACAAGTGCTTTTTACACTTTAGTATTTTGAGCATAACTCTTGATGGCTAAATCCAATTTCGATGATCTTGGTGTCATTGGATAGCTGGTGACACAGGCTACAACTTTTATATTGGGTATATGGGGTCATTTCGTGGAAAAAGTTGTCGAAAAATTAGGATTTTTGTAAAAATCCTGTTCCTCCGAGGGGTCAAAAATTCAAAGAAATGCCTCTAGAAGAAAATTTTGTTCCGACGCATTTCTCCGGTTGGCTTTAAAAATTATCTACAATACCCCTACTTTGTTTTTTACTTGGTCCCGGGCCAAATTTCGAACCCCATCACACTTGTTTCTGGTTTTGAAGTTCAATACCATCGATTTTACGTGTATTTTTTGAATTTTCTAACCTCTCTAAAACACCCAAGATAATTTTTTTCGACCAAAATTTCTTTCTGGCAGATGTATCTCAATATCGAGAACATTTCTAGCGTGGTTTCGAAAAAATCCGAGAAAATTTTTTTTTCGACCTCATTTCTACTACTGACTCTTAAAAACGTTAGTGTAGAAATGAGGTCGAAAAAAAATTTTCTCGGATTTTTTCGAAACTACGCTAGAAATGTTCTCCATATTGAGATACATCTGCCAGAACGAAATTTTGATCGAAAAAAATTATCTTGGGTGTTTTAGAGAGGTTAGAAAATTCAAAAAATACACGTAAAATCGATGGTATTGAACTTCAAAGCCAGAAACAAGTGTGATGGGGTTCGAAATTTGGCACGGGACCAAGTAAAAAACAAAGTAGAGGTATTGTAGATAATTTTTAAAGCCAACCGGAGAAATGCGTCGGAACAAAATTTTCTTCTAGAGGCATTTCTTTGAATTTTTGACCCCTCGGAGGAACAGGATTTTTACAAAAATCTTAATTTTTCGACAACTTTTTCCACGAAATGACCCCATATACCCAATATAAAAGTTGTAGCCCGTGTCACCAGCTATCCAACGACACCAAGATCATCGAAATTGGATTTAGCCATCAAGAGTTATGCTCAAAATACTAAAGTGTAAAAAGCACTTGTAATATTCCTGTAATACCCAACATTCATATGGGCCGAAATTGAACTTTTTTAAGGTTGCACACCATTTCAAATGCTTAAATATGTTTATTTGGTGTCCAAAATTCATATTACATACTCAGTTTGCCTAGTGCCGCGGGAAGTCGAACTTTCGAGATATCGTCTCTTAAAAACGCTTTCCTGATTCAATGAATCGGGGTGTATGTATTGAAGCGATGCCCAATTTTTGCTATAATACATCAATTTTTCTTTGATTCAGAATCGTTTTCAAACTTCGGGAATGCGCGCAATCAAGTCCCGCATAAAATTACCTCCAAAAGGTCAATTTCAGGCAGAAAACCTAAAAATTTTCGATTTTCGCTTCAATATACACACCCCGATTCACTGAATCAGGGAAGTGTTTTCAAGTTTCAGGAATACGCGCAATCGATTCCCCGCATAAAATTAGTCCTAATCAGGGTACGAAAAAAAGAGTGGTACCACCCCGGGGTAGTGGTGGGTGGTAATGGGTGGTTCCATCCATCTAATTTGTTTGACTATATTGCACCTAGTTTTTTTGAAAAATTGAAAAAATTCAATTTTTCAAATTTTTTTCAAAAAATTCAAATTTGTTCAAACATAACCCTATTAGGTTTCCTAATTGGTACGGTTTCCTAATAGGGTCATTTTCGAAAAAAATTTTCGGATCAAAAAACATGAAAAAATCGCCCAAATTTCGGTTTTTTATACACCCTGTAAATCTAACAGCTCTGGTTCAACTGATATTAAATTAATTAATAGTAAAATTTCAGTTTTTATAATAGAATTCTTCATTCTAATTTTCACAAAATTGGAAGAAATCGTCAAAATTTTGAAACAAATCCGGGAGAAATTCCTGAAAAAGATTTAAAATTACATCCCAAGCTGGTCTTGGGTTGTGGCGAATTTGCAATAGTTTATAAAGGAAGCTTGGATTCGTCAAATAGTGAATTTAAACGATTTTTTGGCACTCAAATTTCTACCCTGGTTCGGCGTTTTCATACCATGCCTCAAGATGTAGCTATCAAAGTTGCCAAAGCGAATTACAAGTGACATATCGTTTTTTTTTCAAAAAATTTACTGAACTTTAGAGATTCGTTAATTTGTGAAATGGAAATTATGAAAAATTTGCAACATCATCCTCATATTCTTGGCTTAATAGGATATGTTAAATCCAATGGGAGTCTTATGCTTATCATGGAATATTGTTCGAATAAAGATTTATTAAATTATCTTCAACACAATAGGAATAACCTTACCAGTGTAAGTGTTAGTCAATTGAATAAAATGTTTTGTTTAGGGAAGCGAGTTAGAGATGTCTAGTTACTCGATAAAAAAGCTATTGATTTCATTTGCATGGCAAATTTGTGATGGAATGGTATATTTTTTATTGGAACTAGTGGTGGAAAATAGCAGCCAAGGGCAGTCCCGATCCGGTCAAGGGCTGAGGCCCGTGTATTTCATCATGGAGAACATTTCTAGCGTGGTTTCGAACAAATCTGAGAAATTTCAACTTTTTGAACATTTTTACACGTGGAGATTAAGAGGAGGGGTCAAAAAATTTTTCTCAGATTTTTTCAAAAACATGCTAGAAATGTCCGTCACAATGAAATACATCGACCAGATATAAATTTTGGCCGAAAAAAGTATCCATGGTGTTTTAGACTGGTTAGAAAATTCAAAAAATCAACGTAAAATCGGGTTTTGGGCTTCGGACAAGGTTTTGAATTTTTTGTCGCCCGGATTCTTCCCCGTTCGTTAATGTCAATAAATTAATTCAAATTGGAATTCCCTCGAACCGTTTAACTAGTCCCTGGGACCTTCGAGTTGTCAAGAAAGCGTCTCTTAAAACTTTAGGTCTATCTCACCTCGAAGGGTTTTCTGCACCGAGATCTCGCGGCACGCAACATTTTCCTAACAGATGAACTAGTCATAAAAATTGGTGACTTTGGATTATGCCAAACCATTAGCAATGGAAATATTCATGTTGCAAAAGAAAAATTCCCCATAAAATGGTTAGCTATTGAAACGATAAAATATCAAGTTTTTTCTACAAGTTCTGATATGTAGGAATAAATTTTTTTTTAAATCCTTATCATTTAGTTGGTCATATGGAATACTTCTTTACGAAATTTTTACTTCTGGTGAAACTCCTTATAAAGGAATTGAACAACAACATGATCTCCTCGATTTTTTAAACGAAGGGAAGCGATTAGAAAGGCCTTCTTTCTGTCCAGAAAATATGTATGTCTTCAAGATTTATATCAATGAGTTCAAAACTAATTTTTGATGAATTGATTTGTTGAACTTGTTTGTTGAAGGGGACTTGATTTGTTGAAGGAGGGACTTTTTGGAACAACATGTAGTGGTCGATTGATTGAAATTTCGACGCCGATTTCGCGAAATTTTTTGGTCGAGATTTCGATGTCGAAGATCGCAATTCCGACCTACAGGGTGGAACAGATGGATTCCCCGATTTCAAAAATTCAGTCTTCACGTCTTCAAAATTAGCTATAAAAAACTTCAATGTGTTGGCCGTTGATTGACAAGCAATGGTCAAGCCTGTGACGATAAGCATCAACCGCATTGTTAATCATTTGTGGATTAGCACGAATTTTATCGAATGCTGCTACAAATCGGGGAATCCATCTGTTACACACCGTTACCTCTAGTACATGTATGAAAAATTTTTAGATATAATTTAATGGCATCATGCTGGTTTTATGATCCGAACGAAAGACCATCATTTGAACAGCTACGAGAAGAATTAAGAGCAATACTAGAAGCCGGTAAAGATTATGGATATATTGAACTCATAAAAAATTATGGAATAATTTATCAACATCTTCACAAGCAAAATAACAATGTAAATTAAATGGATCACTCGGAAAAAGTTGTCGTCAAAAATTTTGAATTTGTAACTGCTAGTAAGAAACGTCCTCAACCCAACATCATAACAGATAGAATCCTGGTTTTTTCCTTGTCTATCCTTTTAATTTTTTGTTTTCAAAAAATTTTAAAACACTAAATTTATCAATAAAATTTCAAATATAACAATCAAGTCTATCCTACAGATATCAGATTCGATTCACATACGAATTCCATTTCTAGAGTACAAGTCGGACATGGAAAAGAAGGACAAAGCGTGAGACCGTAAGCTACGTCGTTGTCCCATCCAAGTGTATGATTGGCAACATTAATAACGTATACACATGCACCTCCTGAAGCATCCGGGGCATTTGGTACCCAACCCATATAATCAAAAGGTGTGCCATCCAACCAATTGTAGCTCCCGACACAACAGCTCCCGCCAGCAGCGCAACAACCACTTGCAGAAAATAAACCTATCCAATAGTAACCGAAATTGGCTATTACAGTCCTAACGAACACGTCTTCGGTAGCTGAATGTATCGAGACGAGGTGACCGCCATTGTTAATGCATATGGTTTCAGCCTGTGATTGAAGAACGGGGGTTGTAAACAGCTAAAATTTATAAGACGTTTTCATGAATTTTACAAGAATACTTTGTAGCATTTATTTGTGAAAGAGAAGAAGGTCCACCCAGTCATACATTGTAGAATTGTAGTTGTGGTGGTCGTCGAGGTTGTTGTGGTGGTTGTGGTGGTGGAGGTTGTACCTAAAGTTATTGCTAAACCCTATAGATAGGAAATGAAGCAGGCAGGCAGATCAACAAACTCTATCCTTAAACAAAAAAATAGTACTCGGCGTGCTTGAAGTTGTTGTAGTCATCAAAGGTGTAGAAGTCGCTGTGGTCGTTTCAGGACTAGTGGTTGTTTGAGGACTGGTAGTTGTTGTTGATGTTGTACTAGCTGCAAAAACAAAATACAGAGTGGTTTGAAATTAATGATCCATGTTTTATTTTTGGTTGTTGATCTTAAAAGATAATTTTAGGCCCCATCAGAAGCTCCCGTGGGAACAAAATTTTTTTCTAGAGCCATATCTTTGAATTTTTGCCCCCTCAGGGGTAAGGCTGTCCAAATTGGCGAAAATTTGACTCTTTGTGAAACTCTGTTTCTTTTTGAAACAAAACTTTTTCATACGAAAAGGTTAAATTCGAGTAGAAGCAAGAGAAATAGCGAAAGAAAAACAAGATTTTCCATTGTTTAAAACTTCCGCATCTGTTTCGAAAAGAAACAGTGTTTCAAAAAGAAACAGGCTATTTTTTAGGATAAAGGAAGCATTTTCGAGATTTTTCGATGAGCGCAATCGTTTTTTCACATAAAATTACCCCCATAAAGGTCATTTTTTTTAAAATTTGAGAAAATTTTTTTTTAATTTTCTGAAACAGCCTGTTTCTTTTTGAAACAGCCTGGGCCTGTTGCACAAAATGAAAAGTGTAAAGTGCAAAGTGAAAAATGAAAAGTGTAAAGTTTGCACTTTACAGTTTTTTAGTGCATTAATTGCTTCAACTTTGCACTTTTCATTTTGTGCAACAGGCCCAGGCTGTTTCAAAAAGAAACAGGCTGTTTCAGAAAATTAAAAAAAAATTTTCTCAAATTTTAAAAAAAATGACCTTTATGGGGGTAATTTTATGTGAAAAAACGATTGCGCTCATCGAAAAATCTCGAAAATGCTTCCTTTATCCTAAAAAATAGCCTGTTTCTTTTTGAAACACTGTTTCTTTTCGAAACAGATGCGGAAGTTTTAAACAATGGAAAATCTTGTTTTTCTTTCGCTATTTCTCTTGCTTCTACTCGAATTTAACCTTTTCGTATGAAAAAGTTTTGTTTCAAAAAGAAACAGAGTTTCACAAAGAGTCAAATCTTCGCCAATTTGGACAGCCTTACTCAGGGGACCTGAATTTTTGCGGAAAACCTAATTTTTCATATTGCATACTCAGTTTGCCTAGTGCCGCGGGACGTTCGAACTTTCGAGATATCGTCTCTTAAAGGTAGTGTGCAAGCAATTTTTAAAAGGGAAGAAAAAATTACATCGTTGTCTAGCCCGCCTGTCGAACTTATCAAGGAGAAAAAATTTGATGAACATATAACGAAGGGAGACAGTTTCAGTTTGAAACTCAAAAGTTGTGCATTAAAACGAAAATTCCTGTTCTGGCGGGAATTTTAATTGCTTGCACACTACCTTTAAAACACCTTTTTTAAGAAAACAGAGCTTTATGTCACAAAACAAGTCACAAAATTTTTTAAGGGTTATTACTTTTTCGTTCGATTTCCTCGTTTTTTATCGATTTTCATCAAAAGTAACCTTTAAGAAAATTATAGAAGAAATCAAGCTCTACAACTTTGTTAAAGGAGGTTTAAAACGAATCTTATTAGAAAACGATAAAATTCATTATCAAAATGAGTATCCTTACAAAATTTTTGTGACATCCAAAGCTCGGTTTTCTCGAAAAGTTTGTTCTAAGTACTTCGTACGAAGTGGTCGTTTTTCATGACTTTGTACGAAAAAATAAGGGCAGCCTTATGATTTTTTCTAAAATTTATGAAATTTTTCTTTAAAAAATCATAAGGAGGACCCTTATGTTTCGGACCACTTCGTATTTTGGGGTCTAGAGTCACAGGGGGTTTTTCATGTATGAATATAAAAGATGTTGACTAGATAAATATTTAAATTTGTTTACTTGATTTTGATCTGGTAGATGGCTAAAAAATTAAATATTTGATGGCTTTTATATTGATAAAACTTACAACTAAGATTTCTTTACCTTGACCGGTTGCAAGACAGCTATGTAACGATTTTATCATACTTGAGGTTAATAATATATGTAATAAACATTTTACTCCATATGGCGATAGCATACTTCAAGCAAGCTTTCTTGAATGGATGTCAATATCTCATTTATCTCGATAGGATCTAAAATTAGTTGATTAAGAATATTCAGAAAAATAAGGTCATTTCATGTGTTCCAGGAAGTATGAACCGGGAACGTATGAACCAGGAACGCATGAACCGGGGATCCGAGAACTTCGCGCCCGGAGGGGAAAAGAAGTTGTACTTATTACTCGTACTATGGAGCCTGCAAGCAATTTATATAAGCCGAGAGTTTTTTTGGATTTTTCAAATTTTTTCGAATTTTTCAAATTTTCGGATTTTTTTCAATTTCTATCCAATTTTTCGTTTTTTTCAAATAAATCGATTTTTTTCAAAAAAGAACATTTATTTTTCTTTTCAATTTATTGCTACTTCCTTTTCCGAACACTTCGCGGTTTTCATTTTCATCTGCGGTTGGCAAGCATTAAATGTCTTATTCGGTCATTTTAATTCTTTTAACTAAGAAAGAGATCGTGATAAAAATTTCTCATTGAGAAAAGAAAAGAGAAAAAACATGATAAAAAACGCTATTCGCTCGGTTTTTGTGCATTTTTAATGGTTTCGGACATATCTAGAGGTGGTTGATTTTTCAACCCTCTAGAGGGGAGCGTTAATTAGAGTCAGGGCTCTTCGAACAACCTACAAGCATACCCTAAGGGACCCCCCTAAACTTTCGACTTTATGCTAGGTGGGTTCAGAAAAAATTTTTGGTACCAAAAATTTTGGCGACTAAAAAAAGGCTAACGGCGTGCTTCGAGAGCCGTTTGCACTGCTAGCTACCCCCCTCCCCCCACGAGCTGCCCCCAAAACCGCTGCGCGATGCTAGGTACCCCCAGATAAATTTGGGGGGAGGGTCTTTAGGTCTGCTTACGGGTTGTTCGAAAATTATGGAAACACTCCAAAAATCACTCTAGCCACCCGGCCATGAGGGTAACTTCTTACACTGCGATAAAATTGCTTTTTTATCGAAATTTGCCCCCTTTTAAATCGAAAGTTTGACTTTTTTGTTTATAGGCAAAATTCAGTTGGAGAGGGCCGGACTCGAACCCTTGCCTATTGGCTCCATGGAAACGTCTAACGCCTCCAAATTTGCGCCACTCCTAAGTGGCGCAAATTTGAAGGCTTGAGACGTTGATGAGTTAAAGTGAAGGCGATTTTTTACATGGTTGACAAATGTCCATATAAATCGGTTTACACATGTCCATTGAACCAAATCGGTTGAAACAGTCCGTTGAAACAGCTCCCTGAAACATTTGGTTTACATATGTCTTGCTGGCCAAATTTGTTTATCATGTTTTTAATTTAAATGTTAGTTGTGGAAAATGCGTTGTAAAGCAAGCTTATGGTGACGACCGCTTCCAATTTGCCGAGTTTGACCCACAGGCTTTAGAACAAGGTCCCTATATTCGAATGAAATATACAAGATTACAACAATCTTCTGATGGTGGCATGTTCTGAATCGTTGTAGTTTTTGAGATAATTGCGTTTGAACTTTTGAATTTGTTACAAGCTCTTCGTTGTCCAATAGTAACCGTTATTGACTATTACAGTCCTAACAAACACGTCTTCGACAAATGAATGTATCGAGACGAGGTGACCGCCATTGCTAATGCATATGCTTTCAGCCTGCATATGCTTTTCATCGGTTGTATATTATTAACCTCAAGTATGATAAGATCAATACAGACAACTATTTATTGATCTTATCATACTTGAGGTTAATAATATACAATAAACATTTTACTTCATATGGCGGTAGCATACTTCATCGACTACTGTCTAGAGTTTCAAGCAAGTTTTTCTTGAATGGATGTCAATATCACTTTTATCTCGATAGAATCTAAAATTGGTTGATTGAGAAGGTTTAGAAAAATAAGGTCATCTCATCTGTTTTAGTTTAAAACGTAATTTTCATTCGAATGAACATTTTTTATAGCATGTAGTGTGAAAATTTGAAAAAATGTAGACTAGAAGAAAATCAGTATCTCATTTCTATGGTCTCTTGAAAGATTCGGTCGATTGGTGTTTTTCGAACATGCAGTTGCTTCAAAATTCAACTCAATGATTAGGTCTACGGTGTACACTGCCACGGTGCATAAAAGTAGGGCCAAAAATGGAAACAATAGAAAGTGGGTCTAAATTTCGTTTATTTCAAAGTAAGACCGATATTTTTTGGCAATATGAACATATTTGTTGAGATTTCACATATTCTATCCGAAATCAAATGATTGTTCCGCTTTTTCAAATTTTGAAACACTGTGCTCCTTTGAATAGCATCATAAACCTGAATTCTTCTTTCACTTTCTCGATTTTTTCTAGGAAGAGCCTAAGGCATGCAAAAAATATTCATAAATATCGCAAAAGAGGTCATCCAAATATTACGTACATAGGTCAGCAAGTGTCGAGGAATCGATTGCCGTCGTTATTTTCCGGATTTGAAATTATCCTTTGGGTGTTTTCATACAAAAAGTGCAAAAAACGGGTTACTCAGCTTTAAAAGTTTTGAGAGCTTTATGGTTTAGGACATTTTCAGAGATCTTTGTGCCCAAATTCTCGTAAGAGCTTGCAGAAAAAAGTATGGTTCGCTTTTTTCCTGCTCAGAAGAAAAATTTGAAAAAAATGCTCAAAAAGTCATAAAATTTCGAGTTTTTTGGTAAAAAAATGAATTTTTTGAAACTTTTATGGAAAAAGCGAACCATACTTTTTTTCTACAGGCTCTTTTTCTACAGAATTTTGACATCAGGATCTCTGAAAATGGCTTAAACCATAAAGCGCTCAAAACTTTTTAAGTTTCGCACTTTTTCATACTAAGTCAAAACTTCAAACGGTTTTAAAAAATATAAGAATTTAATTTTCGCAAAAAAATCTTTTTTATTCATATAATTTAGAACGTGTTTTTCATAAAATGAACATTGTAGCAATTTTTATAACTAAATGAGACGAACAAAATGACACCAAAATTATCCAATTTAAACATTATTTTGGGTTATTGAAACGAAAACATGAATCAGAAAATTTCGTTTCAATAACCAAAAACAATGCTCAAATTGGATAATTTTGGTGTCATTTTGTTCGTCTTTAGCTCATTTAGCTATAGAAAATTGCTACAATGTTCATTTTATGAAAATTAAAAAAATCGATTTTTCCACAAAAAATTCACAAAAGTTTGTGTATTACAACGAAGAGCTTGTAAAAATTCAAAATTTCAAACGCAATTATCTCGAAAACTACAACGATTCAGAACATGCCGTAAAAACAAAAAATGCTCCAATTTTCATGATCTCTCCGAATATATCATTTTTCATGTGATTGTAAATTACTGGACTGGTCCTTTAAAATGACACCAAGATCATCAAAGACGAACCTAGCCATAAAGCTATACGATCAATTTAAGGAAATGAACATTTGTGAAAGTGTTCTCGAACTTTTGAGACACCCTGTATATGCAAAAACGAAGATTTATATAGAGTTTAATTATAAGAATTGTAGCATGACATTTCATATAGCATGACATTTATTGTTTAATATCGTGTCATTCCGAGCATATAATGGAATTTATATTGAAATTGTATCATATTTTTACAAGTTTTAGCGTCAGTTAAACGATCTCTGAGAAACTAGAATGTAGGAAGAAATGAAAATGTACTTAAATATAGTCAAGAACTCCAAACTAGGAAACTTATGCAGCTGGTGTTCTAGTGGTTCTCCCACTAGAGTACGAACTAATCGCCCAATTTTTAGGTAACTTCTTTATCAAGTGGGAGTCCAGCTGCTACTAAGAAACGTCCTCAACCCAACATCATAACATCCTGGTTTTTCCTTGTTTATTCTTTTAATTTGTCATGTTTTCAAAAAATTTTAAAACACTAGATTTATCAATAAAATTTCATATATAACAATAAAGTCTATCCTACAGATATCAGATTCGATTCACATACGAATTTCAAAGGTTGAGAACAAGACGCACATGGAATAGTACAAGTCACGTAAGCCACAAAGTTGTCCCATCCTATTGAATGATTGGCAACATTAGCAACGTATACACATGGACCAAATTGAGTATCCGGAGCAAAAGGTACCCAACCCGTATAATCAACAGATGTACCATCATACCAATTGTAATACAACAACTTCCACCACCAAAGCAACAGCCACCTGGAGCAAATAAGCCTATCCAATAGTAAGCGCTACCGACTATTACAGTCCTAATGAACGTGTCTTCGGTAGCTGAATGTATCGAGACGAGGTGACCACCATTGTTAATGCATATGGTTTCAGCATCTGATTGAAGAACAGGGGTTGTACAAAGCTAAAATTTATAAGGCGTTTTAATGAATTTTATAAGAATACTTTGTAGCATTTATTTGTAAAAGAGAAGAAGGTCCACCCAGCCACACATTCTAGACGTGTGGTTGTGGTGGTCGTCGAGGTTGTTGTGGTGGTGGAGGTTGTACCTAAAATTATTGCTAAACCCTTTAGATAGGAAATCAAGCCATAGCAGGCAGTCAAGCAAACCAACAAACTCTATAAAAGATGTTGACTAGATAAATATTTAAATTTGTTTACTTGATCTTGATCTGGTAGATGGATAAAAAATTAAATATTTGATGGCTTTTATACTGATAAAAATTACAACTAAAATATCTCTACGTTGACCGGTTGTATATTATTAACCTCAAGTATGATAAGATCAATACAGACAACCATGTACAGACAACTATTAATCTTATCATACTTGAGGTTAATAATATATGTAATAAACATTTTACTCCATATGGCGGTAGCATACTTCATCGACTACTGTCTAGAATTTCAAGCAAGTTTTTCTTGAATGAATGTCAATATCACATTTATCTCGATAGGATCTAACATTGATTGATTGAGAATGTTGAGAAAAATAAGGTCATCTCATGTGTTCTAGTTNAAGCAAGTTTTTCTTGAATGAATGTCAATATCACATTTATCTCGATAGGATCTAACATTGATTGATTGAGAATGTTGAGAAAAATAAGGTCATCTCATGTGTTCTAGTTTAGAGCGTAATTTTCATTCGAATGAACTTTTTTTGTTGAAATTCCACTAATAAATCGAACCATTTTTTCTTACGATAACACAAGTTATCGATATTTATGTTGGGTCAGAGGTTTGTCAATAAACCTATTTTTTCACATCAATTTTTATTTAGTATGATATACAATTCTCAGAGGATCAAGAAAAATTGTATCGTGAAAGTTATAATGTCTCTAAGAAAAAGGCACTGCACATGTTCAAACAAATTGAAGGACAAACACCTTATGACGCTGATGAATGTGTTTCAATTAACTATGCTCGTTTTCTGGTCTATAACCTTAACGTACCTTTAGCCAAAATTCGAGTTGATCTTGCACGCTCGCTTCGTAAAATCAAAGCTCTTCCTATCCGATTGGGAGCAGCTATGGCAATACCAATTGATTTAACAATCAAATTTGGGCAGCAGGACATATGTTAACCAAATGTTTCAGGGAGCTGTTTCAACGGACTTAACGCCATAACTTTAA
>OZJO01019730.1:0-10488 GCA_900406225.1 Acrobeloides nanus
ATTTTTTTTCGTTCGGATGCAGTTTCTGATGCTCTACAAAATGCACTTTTAACTTTTTGAAAAAATCCTCCCCATTTATAAATAATCATATTTTTATCAAAATTGGGGAAAAAATGGTCACGGGGAAAAAATGGACCAGGGAAAAAATGTCCCTCAACCCCAAAGATAAATAATCACATGGTCAAAAACCCATTGGAATGAAATATTTGGGGTACTAGCTTCCAATAGCGACCGACAAGGGGATCTGGATCCAAAATTGTTTCGAATTTTAACCGGAAAGCGTCGTTTGCCCCGTTTTTCTATGCGGGGAATCGATTGCGCTCATTCCCGAGGCGTGAACATGCTTCCTTTAATTACTGGATTTAGGGTCGAGAAGTTGGTGTATTGAAGCGAAAATCGAAAAAAAATCAACTTTTATCGGAAAACAAACTTTCGATAAGTTTTTCTAGGAGAGGAATTGATTGCGCACATTTCTGATGCTTGAAATTCTTAATTAACCGATGTAACTTATTTTGCACTTCAAAATTATAATAAAGTAGCATTTCAGGTATAAAACCTGTCATATAACAAGTCAAGCAATCATCTAATCTGGCAGAATACATCAAAAATCTCCGAAAAGTCGATCAAAACAATGATTTCAAGATCGGAAATGCGCGCAATCGTCTAGAAAACCCTATGGAAAGTCGGTTTTCCGGTAAAAGTTGATTTTTTTTCGACTTTCGCTTCAATACACCAACTTCCCGACCCTAAATCCGGGTAAAGAAAGCATTTCACGCCTCGGAAATGCGCGCATTTCCCGCATAAAAAACGGGGTAAACGACGCTTTTCCGGTTAAGATTCGAAAATTTTCGTATCTAGACCCCTGCGGTCGCTATTGGAAACTAGTGCCAAATATTTAAATTTTTATTTTAAAGAAACTATTTATTAATATAAAAAATAATAACCCGATAAAAAATAGTGTTTGAAAACAAAATATAAATACATTCATAAGTCACTTAGTTTATATAAGTGAACCTATGATAAGTGAATGGATATTATCAACAACAAAATCAAAATATGTAAATGAGCATAAATTTAACGGCAGCATAATTATTTTGTTGAGTAATTTGGAATAGGATTTTATATTTTTTGAGTTCTACTATATTTATTACAGAAACCACCCATTCCAAATTATCGAGGACTAGGACAACTAACAATAGTGGCGCAGCCAGGGGGACTATAGCTCCCTCCGAAAAATGAAAAAATTTCCCTCTTGGTCCCCCATTATGATTTTTTAATCAAATTTTCAAACTCGACTGAATTTTTTTATTCAGGAGATTTGCGATACGGGGAATTCGAATCTGAAGGAGCTTTTTTTTATTTTGACCACAGAATGGAGAAAATCGACCCCCTATGAGTTGTCCTAGTCCTAAATTATCAAGAAACATGAAAGAAAGTATAGAAATATAGGAGAGTATATATAGGAATATAGTATAGGAAGAGTATATATAGGAATTGTATAAAAATGGCACCATTCATCAAGGTCTACAAATAGTCGTTGAATATGAGAAGAAGAACAACAACGGTTTATACTCTCAAAATTTTTGAAAGTAAAAAAAATAAATTTTGTAGGTCTTCAAAATTAAAGCAAATTAACAAAAAAATGCACATCTTTCTAAATAGTATTATTCCAACAAAAAAATAGGCTAATAGTTATGTAGACGAACCATATTCAATTATTTTCTCCTAAAAAACAGAAATCTTTTTGAAAATTTGTACTATATCTGTTACGGGAAAAGAACTGGAGGATTTTCTTGAGTCAGAAAGTAATCTTGGATATGTGCAAACTTATCCAAGAAATTCTCAAAATTGTCTTGGCGCATGCCCGATGCTGCGTTATAGCCGACGAATGGGTCCAAAACAAGGATTTTTTGGTGACGTGTCTTAGTGAACTTCTCTCTGAAAAAATGTGTTTTATTTTCACAAATATTTTATTTTCAAACCATTTTTGAGATGGCACTTTAGAACTCCCTCAACTGGTGGAGCCAAAAAATTTATAAAAAAAGAAAAAATGAGTGAAATTTTGAAAAACTTTTTTCTTTTTATAAGAAAAATCATTTTGGAAAAATTTTCAAAATGATTTTTCTCAGGGGGTATTGTAAATAAGTGCATTTGAGCTCAATTTTGATTTAAAATAATGATAATGGAGTAGATGTAAACGCTTTGATCAAGATTTTGGACAAAATTTTGTGTCCAGAAAATCATTTTTCCAAGCTAAAATTTGAACTCAAAAATATTTCTACACGACTTAAAATTTCAGCAAGAAAAAAACCTGGAAACCGCTGAGCCCTTCCAAATACAAATTCCTTTATTTGCATAATCAAACATAGAGTAATAAGTGACGAAGCCGAGCAACAATTCTCCAATCGTTTGACTGTTCGACGGCTTTTCTAAATTTTGAAAAAATTCTTAAAAATCGACTATTTCAAGGGATACACAAGTTACAATCCTGCTCGCCGGACAGAAATATGCGAATTTTAAAGACGGTAATTTTTACCAGATAATATTTTGTTCATTGTGACAAATTGGAGGGTGGTAGTCAGAAATAAAGTTGTTTAAGGTGATTTTAGAGGGTGTTTAGTGAAGATTCTGGAGAATTTGGAATCAATTAAAATTTTTCAATTTGGGGTGGGGGTAAGTATCATTTCATCGTGTATTTGTGTTGAAAAAAACTCTACCCGGAAGTGAATGAGGCAAATTATCACTAAAACGAATTTCATGTACAGGCCTGTCGCGATGAAAAAATTCCGGATATAGGTATTGTAGATTCGGCAAAATTGGCGGCGAAGCAACACATTGCAGATAATGGACTACCATAATCAAATAAGCAAAGCTACAATGTATCTATTGATAAAAAATTTTAAATAAAGCATATACCTTCCAGGATAGCCATTTCGAACACCACGAATTCCCACTATTTTGGTCCATTCTTTAACAAGCAACGATAAAATTCTGGCCCTTGGATCGATTCTAAAAATATATCAGGAATAAAAATTTTTTTTAAATCCATTTTCCAACAAATATTTTAACATATAAGCTTAAAAAAACAACAAAACAACAGCACCTCAAATAATGGCTGATCAAAAAAGTGCCACGAATAGAATTTTCATTGTTGATCTGCAAGTCCACTTTGATGTGATAGAATGGTTTCTTTAACGATAGTTTCAAAATTGGATGCTAAAAAATCAAAAAATTTGAGTGTGTTTATCCAATTTTTGACACAAAATATGGTCAAAAATTGATTTTTTTTAAAAATTTTTCACCAAAATTCGTCTAAACAATGGCTATTTTTGCCCAAAAATGCAAATTTTTTTTCAAAAATACAATTTTTTTGGTCATTTTTGATGAAAATTAACCATTTCAGCTGAAAAAAATTAAAAAATACTCTAGCATGGAGAATAAGTTGCGAATGCTCCACAATCGAAGACCGTCGAACAGAAGACTCTTCAAATATTTGATGCATTTTTTGGAGGATTCTCTCAGCATTACTATAATTAAATGGTACAAGTCAGCCAACAATTTGTTTCTTACCTGCCATGGCTCTCCCACGGAACATCTTTCTCCTTCCTGATCACAGTAATATCCAAATCCGAAGTTTTCAATCCTGATCCGTTATGGGAAGAGCCAACCATGTAAACTTTAGCATCAGCGTACTCCTAAAAATTTGAGTCGACCTTGGAATTTTTTGGAGAAAATACCATCAAAAATCAATTTATTGAGCCAAAAAATCAATTTTTTATCTAATTTTATCATCAAAAATCAATTTTTTTTAAGTCAAAAAATCAAATTTTTTGAATAATTTTACCTTTTTCACCAACTCTTTAACATGAGCCAAAACTTCGAGCTTTTCATCTAACAAGTTATTATCCTAAAAAAATAGCCCAAGTTTACAAAATCACAGCCAACCTGTTGAATATTTCCAATGAGTTGTTGGATATCCTTATTAAAATCTTCAAATTTAGTCAGAAATTTCTTCTTATACATGTCAACATCGTCATTGACAGAAGTGGCTTGTTCGGCAGAAGTAATTCCCTGGTTATAACGATTTCTTGGATAAAAATGAGTTGAGCTATGAGCATTCGTAGATGGGAAGAAAGCACTATGAGGTGGGTGGTGGTCATTGCAATCACCAGAATTCTTATCTCTTGGATCATATGACCCGCTAGGTGAATAAGCAGTATTGTAGCTGATTCGAGTCATGTTGGAGTGCCGATCAGAAGAACGCAATGGAGTCCGCACATTTGGTGGACTGTTACTGGCATTGTTGTACTCCGGTGAGCGATGGAATGGATTGCGAATTTCAAGAACGGGTTCAATTTCACGACTATTTGATTTGGTGCCATCATCGGTAGAAAAGCTAAAAAATGAGAATTTGAATTTAAAGAAAGTTCAATAAGAAAATTTTTATAAAAAATTTTTATATTTCCGACTCAAAAATTAATTTTTATATAAAAATAAGATGTTACACTTTTAAAAGGCTTTAGGGTGACTCGAAATGGGTTATTTGCAACAGATATAACACAAAATTCGCTTATTTGACATAGTGAAAATCAGTTTCGAACCATCCTAAAGCCGTTCAAAATCAATTTTTAACCAACAAACACACTGTTCATCCCGAGGTGACGAATCTTGCTCTTTTCTAAAATCTCGAATTTCCATAAATGGATCCGAATGGTGTCCATCTGAATCCAATCTCTTCTCCATAGCAACAAATTCTTTTTCATTTCTTCGCCGTTGTGTCAAATGATCAGTGTGAATCAATTGATTAGACGTTGGCGGCATATTTTGGCTTCTAGAAAAATTTTTTTCGAAAAAATGAAAAAATATACCTCAAAATTTTCAAAAAACCTCCCACGCCCATAGGTGCGTAAGATTCCATTTCTTCAATTGGTTTTGTTGGAGCTACCGCAGATTGTTCTCTAAAAATAGCACGACGATATACAAGTTTACTGAAACTTCGAACACAATAATAGACGATATTTGTTAGAACGTTATGAACTATTTTTAAGGTGAACCTATTTTCAAAAACGTAAATTTGGTCATTTTTTGATGAAAATTGGAAGTTTTTTTTAATATCTCTTACCTTAACGCCTTCAAAAATCCTCCAACACTCATCTGTGAAGTGTGGGAAACAATAGGCTCTGGCGGCTTGGGAAACTGGAAATGTTGACTTGGAAATTTTACGACGCCAAAAGATGAGCAGCTGCTGCTGATATTGTTCTGTGGCTCTTTTGGAAGCAACGGTTCGTTCGAATTGTAACTGTAAAAGGATGAAACAAACTTTTTTTAAGCGCAAAATTACCGTCTAGCCCAATGGCCGAATGGATTATTTTGAGCAGAAATGTTTGGAACACTATAAAAAAATATAGTAAAAAATTCTCGACTCAATTTTACAGGGTGAGGACACAAAAACAAAAAATTTCTCGTATAAAAATACCCCTTGAAGAAAATTTTTCAAAAATTTTCACCAAAAAACGCAAAAGTACGGTTTTTTGGCTCACCCTGAATATGGATGCCCAGGTTTGCTCAAAAATTTAGTTTTTAATCCATCTTTAGGAGCATTCTCGTCACTTTTTAGTGCAAACACATACTCAAGTGGAGATAGATTTGATTCCATAGGAGAATTTTTTGACTCTAGTTGTAAAAGCGAGTTTAAACTTCGAGGAGTTTCTTGTGTCGGATTCAAAATTTTCGACGCTGCAACCATCGCATTTCGAAGAGCGGAATCCGTTGGACGAGATTTTTCACGACTAAAAAATATGCAACAAACAAAATGGTATGATGGAAAATAAGGATGCACAAGTTACAAAAAGTGAACATCCTTGTGAGTATCCAGAAATATGCGAATTTTGAGCACAAACAGCGGCGTACGTGACCAAAATTAGCCATGAAAAATGGCGATTTTTGGTCATTTTTTTATGCAAATTTGCTATTTTTCATCAAAAAATGGCTATTTTGGTCATTTTTTGTGAAAGATGGCAATTTCTGGTTATTTTTTAAAATGAAAATTAACCATTTTTGGTCTTTTTTTTATTATGAAAAATGGCAATTTTGGTCATTTTTTTTGTTAATTTCTTGCCGGTGTCAAGGATTTTTTTATCACTTTCTGTAACTTGTCTACGGATTTCCTTGTTTATGGATACCTTATTCCCATAAACTCCGTAGCCAATTTTGTCGGTGTAACCATCTGTGGCGACGATGCAAGATTTGCCAAACTTGTAGAGCTCGTTGTCACAAGTCGATCGTCAGTAGAAGTTGCTCCTGACCAAAAAGTTTTAGTCTTCCTGCTTGTTGGGTATTCAATTTTCTCCTTAGTCACTCTGGCTTTGTAGTAAGATTTTCCATCAAAATTTTGACAATTACGATCCTCATAAATTACGCTACTGAAAATTATACGTGCAATTTATTGACATAGGACAAAAACCCTACGCTCGAACTGGAGAAGTATTCTTTAAATAAAATGGATTCGCATCAGGCTTAACAGCACGAAGTTCATTTTCAGTAACAGTAGAGTTGTTAATTGGCTCAGAATTCCATGGATCTTGTTCAGAGATCATTGGTTTTAGCGAATTTTTTGCCCGTGGAGGCGTACGAATTGGAGTCGGCGGTCGATTTCGGCATGATTTCAGGATTTTTACTGGTTGCTCTTTTTCATCGTCGCTTGAAATCCAGCCATTTTGAGAAGGCATTGCTCGTTTTTGTGTTGGCTTTTTACTAGGCCTAAATTTGATGAGTTAAAAACTTTAACTTAAAGTTGTCATTTTTCATATAAAATGACCAAAATATGCCATTTTTTACTAAAAAATGACAAAAAATTGACGTTTTTGTGTTGGCTTTTTGCTAGGTCTAAATTTTGAGTTAAAGCTGATTTAAAAAAAAATAAAAAATCAATCATGAGACAAATAGAAAAAATACTTGTTATGCAAACTTGGTCCAGTTTCTTCCAGAATCTCAATATCAGAATCATCACCAATCGTTACGACATAGTCATTATTTCCAACTGAATTATCATATGTCACACTTGAACTGGGCTCCAACATATTCGTAGAAATCTGGGTTCGTACCATTGCTTTGCTCGGGGTAACAACACGAGACTTGGACACATTTGAAATCGTTCCTCTAGGCGAATATCTGGGCGTTGTAGTGCCAGAATTTGAACTTGAACCAAGACCCGAAGATTTGCGGCGGCGTTTTTTATCTGGAATAGGCTCTGCCAAATAGACCGTAAATTCACTGGTCGGCTCGAATTTGCAATCTTGAGAGTCTGAGATATAACCAGTATCGTGAAAATCGTAATCGTAGAAATCATCATCCATCAATGGTTGAGAAGGGTGCGAACCTTGGGAGCTTCTTCGATTAGCTTCATAAATGGGTAGTGGTAGTTGAACACCATCCTTCAGCAAGTCAGCTTCATAAGTGTCCGGGTTGAGGCAAAACCAAGGATCGGTTAAGAGAGCATGTGGATAATTCCAATCGATGACTTTTTGCTAAAAAATCATTTTTGTCTTACATGTTTTTTGCCCAAAAATGGCATTTTTAGTCATTATTAAGCTATTTTTTGCCATTTTTATGCAAAATTTTTGTCAAAAAATGCCATTTTTAACCTATTTTTCGTCCTTCAGCCGACAAATTGGGGGGGGGGAGGTCAGACCTCAAAGTGCAAGGAGAGTCCCTAGGTTTCGATGCCTCGGGCCCCAACGAAGCTATGGCACTGATTGTATCAGGGAAGGAAGAAGTTCGGGTAATTTTGACAAAGTTCGGGGAATAGGTTGACCGGCAAAAGTTCGGGGAATTTCGGAAATTTTATTTACGTGTGAGCGTTCTCCAAATCCTTTTCATAGAATACAAATTTACACATAAAGTACACATTAAGAGTGTGATCACGAGAAGATGTTTCTTCCGGATTCCATTCTTAGGCGGCAACGGAATGCTCGACGATAGCCGCTACAGCGCTGACAGGCAGATTGATTTTGCCAAGCCAAGCGAAGATGTAGACTTGAACACATTCGTCGGATCATTCTCTTTTAGCGATTTTGTGGCGAACTGCACCACGAACTTGTCCTCCTTGGGCGGGCCTTCGATGCGCATGATCTCGAACTCCATCGACGCCTGCAGCTCCACGAATCCGTAGACGGTCTTCATACGGTAGTAGTCGTTGCCTTCACCTTAAATATCAAACGCTTCTCGCCCAAGTTTTTGAAGGCATGATTGGAGACTCCACCACTCGTAGGGACCAAAGCCACAGCCGATTTGGCGTTGAGAGCCATTTCGACGGAAGTCGCTTGAAAGATTGATACAAAGTTGGAGCATTGGAGCGTTACACGTAAATAAAATTTTTGAAATTCCCCCGAACTTTTGCCTAACAATTCTTATTCCTCGAACTTTATTTTCCCCTTACGATAGGCGGATCCTCTTCTTTAGATATCTTCGATAAATCCACTAGCAAATTCTTTACAGGCTTTGGCATTGTTCCTTCCTGACGTTTAAACATCTGGTTAAGGATTCTAAAATTAAGCATACATTGACTAAAAATCTTCTCAAAAGCACATGTAAAAAAATAACAAAAAAGCTGTTGTTTTTTTCTTTTTTTGAGCGCTTTTTTTAATAGTGCGGTATAAATTGCTTTAGGAAAGTTGTTGCGAATAAAAACACAGGTGTTCTCAACTTTTTTTGTCTAGAAAAAATCGATAAAAATGCAAAAAGAAAACATCTTCAAAGAACATATAAGTTTGGTATAAATAAAAACGAGTAGAACATATGAAATTTTTAATAAAAGCTAAGAAATGAAATTTTATTTTTATAAAAATTTCCCTGATAGGTTAATGAAAAATCACAAAATACATCACAGGAAAAAATTGGCATAGTTGGGAGAGAGGGGAAGAGGATCAGTTTTAGGAATGGTAAAACTGATCTTTTTATAGTCAATAAACTGGAGACCGAGCGGCGCTCGGCCTCGCTCCCGAGCGGCGCTCGGCCTCGCTCCCGAGCGGTCCTTCATAGTCATCGTGGGCAAGGAGGAGTACTGGACTCCAAAATACGAAGAATTCGTGTTTTTAAGCGTTTTTCCTACAAGAATACGAATTGGGTCCCTATTTTTTCATATAAATTTTTTTCAATAGACGAATTGAGGGGGACAGTCCCCCCCTTGCCCTGTATATTTATAGTCCTCTTGAAATTCGCATAAACATGTTTAAACACATCCTAACGTATTAGTCCATACCACGTCCTAGTCCTCGTTTATAACGTGAAAATTAAAAATCAATTTTCTAATTTTTCCAATGGGGTACCCTCCTCGATTTTGGTGTAAAAAGTCTTAGAATTTCGTCCTCTTCACAATGGTATATCGTGTGGACGGTTTGTTGGTTCGCACCTTCAAAAGTTAATCCGCATGAGCGGACTAAACAGACATTATTCCTTTTATATAAGAAGATACTCTCTAAGTACAGCGTGTATCAAATTTGGGCAATTTTTCATGTTTTTTCGACCCAAAATTTTTTTTCAAAAATGACCCTATTAGGGCTAATGTTATGCAAGGAATCGATTGTGCATATTCCCGAAGCTTGAAAATGCTTCGCTGACCATGATTCAGAGAAATGAGTGTTTTGTATTGAAGCGAAAATCGAAAAATCTTGGGTTTCCTGCCTCAAAATCATCTTTCTGGGGGTAATTTTATGCAGGGAATTGATTGCGCGCATTGAAAATGCTTCCCTGATTCAGGAAAATTAGTGCATGTTCGATTTTCGCTTCAATACACACATCTATTTCCTGAATCAGGGTCAGGGAAGCATTTTCAAGCTTCGGGAATATGCGATTTTTTTATAGACCCTGTAAATGGGAACATATATTTCCTGGCCATGCCAGGATATAACCAAAAAATACACAAAAAGCAAAAATATAGAATCTTCTAACTCGAACTTTCTGACGATTGCTTGGCTTTATTATAGCAAAAGAAATGGACAATAGAACCATTTGAGTCGCGTACAAAGGCACTAAAACATAAAAATTTACAGGGTGTTCCAAAAAACCGCTATTTGGTCATTTTTTTAGTGAAAAATTTTCAAAAATTTTTTTCTAAAATGACTCAGGGGTATTTTTATGCGAGAAATCAATGCGCGCATCGAAAAATCTTGAAAACCCCTACAAGACCATGAAATATCCGATTTTCATATTTTGGAATTCATATCGAAAATAATTGAAAAAAAATATGAAAATTGGATATTTCCCGGCCTGGGAAAAGGTTTTTCGATGCGCGCAATCGATTTCTCGCATAAAATAGCCCCTAATGAGTCATTTTGGAACAAAAAATTTTTGAACAATTTTCGCCAAAAAATGACCAAATTGCGGTTTTTTGGAACACCCTGCATTTTTTACTATCTAACATACCTATTAGCAATTTTCTTTTTACACATTGAGCACTCGACGGTGTAATCAATGACAATTTTAGCCGAT
>OZJO01019733.1:0-15543 GCA_900406225.1 Acrobeloides nanus
AATTTGGAGAAAAAATTTTTTTCGAGAAGCGTACTGGGCGTGCACCCTCCCCCTTAGTATTAGGTGTTGTTACAAAACCGACTATAACTTTTTTTCTAAGAAGAATTGCTATAGACATATATATATAAAAATTGTAGTTCAGATCATGAGCTACTCGAAAATGTGGACGATGAGGTCGAAAACCTGTCAAAAAGTCGACTTATGATTTTTTGAAAATTTGTCAAAAATGAAGGTTTTAGCTTAATCTTATTTTCGAAATTCCGCGATTTTTTCGAGAAAATTTTTTTTTCTCCAAAAGAAAAGTTGCTATTTAGACTATAAACAACAACTTGTAGCGACGGGATTTTTGAGTTTAAGACTTTTGAAAATCGGCCTGATGTGTGGTGCAAAAAAAAACTGCAATTTTGAAATTTTTGAGGGCCATTTTTTCGAAAAAAATTTTTTTCTAAAAACATCATTTCTAGGGGTAAAAATAGCTGAAAAACACGATTCCGGCGTCAAAAAAATTTTTTGACCCATAAAAGTCCCTTAAAATGGCAAAAAACGGGTTTTTAACCCCAATTTTTTTCGAAAAAATGACCCTCAAAAATTCAAAATTGTGGTTTTTTTGCACCACCCTGTGTTTAAAATGCGTTTCACGACTGCTAGCGCGCACTCCAAAGCTTTAATACCTCATCAAATAACTTCCTGCCATGATTTCATAGTTGAAAATTCGTTCATAGAAAATCAAATCGACTTTTTCGTTAATATATTCTTCGATAAAATGGGATGGATTAACAACACCCATATCAGCATCTACAAATAATACCCAATCAAATTCTTGGTGTCGTTCTAAAAATTCAGCCACAATACAGTGCCGTCGGAACATAAACTAAAAGTTTGAAAATATAATGAAATGCTGATGTCCATAAAACTTGCATCATTTTGTGGGCATAATTTTTTATAAGAAGCATTCCTTTCCACTGATATAATAGTCAACGGATAATCTTGATATAAACAATAACAACGCAGAGTTTTAAGAGCTATGTCGTATTGCCCAAGATTGTCTNCCCCCCCCCCCCCCCAAAATCGCGAATTCGATAAAACTCGAAAAATTCACAAAAAATCGATCGGATTTCTTCGAGCGACCACATGTTGGATAGCTAATTTTTTTAATGTTTTGAGAAAAATCATGTGTTTTGACGACCGAACTATAAACGCTGTCTTACGACATGTCGTATGACGCGTCGTACGCCACAAAAATGCACTGTCGCGACACGACAACTATAAATCCCGCCTGACACTTTTTACTTCAGTTATAAAGAATATAATATGTTTTTCTTTAAAAAAATTCGATATAACGACATCCCCCCCCCGTTGAATTCGATATAACGACCCCTCCCTTGGGGTGCCTCGTTATATCGAAGTTTGACTGTACGACAATCAAGCCAAACACTTACGATTTGTTTCTATGTGACGATTCTTAGTAATCGGCAAATAAACTACATGGTTATAGTAGTTGCAGTACACGTTGACTAAAGTCCCATAATTGACTTCTTCCCAAATAAGTATGGTCAGGAACATCAAAATTATCACCAAGTATCCAACTCGGCATTTTGACCTACGCCGTCCAATAACCAAAGGCATCACATGGTCAAAAATCTTAAAATGTACTATAGGGTGTATAAAAAACTGGAATCTGGGCGATTTTTTCATGTTTTTTCAACTCAAAATTTTGTCCAAAAATGACTATTAGGGGTAAATTTATGCGGGGAATCGATTGCGCGCATTCCCGAAGCTTGAAACCCTAGTCCTGAATCAAAGAAAAATTGATGTATTATAGCAAAAATTGGTCATCGCTTCAATACATACACCCGGTTCACTGAATCAGGGAAGCGTTTTCAAGCTTCAAGAATGCGCGCAATCGATTCCCGCATAAATTTACCCCCAGAAAATCTAAAAATTTTCGATTTTCGCGTCAATATACACACTCTGATTCCCTGATTCAGGGAAAAATGAACAGGGTCAGGGAAACGTTTTCAAGCTATGGAAATGCGCGCAATCGATTCCTCGCATAAAATTAGCCCTAATAGGGTCATTGTTGAAAAACAAATTCAAGTAGAAAAAACATGAAAAAATCGCCCAAATTCCGGTTTTTTGTTATACACTCTGAAATAATGGTCATGGCTTTTTTGTAAACAAGATTCTAACACAAATAATATTCTCTAATGCATTCCTTAAATGGTGTAAAGAAGGAGGAAGCTCCTCCTACATGATTCGGTCGAATGCTGCATTTTTTCTAATGCGCCCTTGTATGTTTTTGCCCAAATTTTTGGCGATATAACTCACGCGACTTTTCTTAAAGAGGGTAACTTTTAAGCCAGATCTCAAAAAAAAAATTTTCGCAAATTTTGTTAGAAAAGACATTTCTAGAGTAATTTTTATGCGAGAAATCGATTGCACGCACTCCCGAAGCTTGAAAATGCTTCCCTGACCTTCATCCGTGAAAATATGGTCATCGAGAAGAATAATTTTTTACATTTTACTGTGCTAAAAACAAAATTTTTCACAGATGAAGGTCAGGGAAGCATTTTCAAGCTTCGAGAGTGCGCGCAATCGATTTTTTGCATTAAAATTACCCTAGAAGGATCTTCTCTACAAAATTTTTTGTTCAAAATTGAACTGGTCCTTAAAAAAATAATTTTGAACAAAATTTTTTTCGGAGATCTGGCTGTGGAGGTTATCCTTAAAGAAATATCAGCAAGAAACTATTTCGCATGGATATGCAACAGAAGCTCTATGCAGTCGTCTCAATCGCGATACAACTATAACATATCTCTAAATCTCTGGGTGAAAATAGTTCTTTGCCAAATGACACAAATCGCCAAAAATATATTGAATATAAAAAAATTGAATTTTCAAATAACGTACCGGAAGCAGAGCGCTCGGGGTGACTCCGAGCGACGCTCCCCATTAAAAATGTATTAGTTATTACTAATACTTTTTTTAAGGACCAACCCAATTTTGGAACAAAATTTTTGAAAAGAAAGTTCAAGTTGGGGCGATACACCCCACCCACCTGCGCTAGAAAATGACTTATCTAGCCCAAAATCCGCAATTTTTTTATTCAAAAATTTTTTAAATAATTAAATGGTATAAAGCTTAGAAGAAATTTGTAAACAAAAAGTAATTGAGACTCTTCCCCAAAGTGAGATTGATAAATTGCCGAAAACTTTACAAAATGAATAAGAAAAAAGTTGTGCCAGAAACAAGTTACTTCTATTAATAAATTTATTGCTAGATTTTTCAAAAATGTTGAATTCATGCAAAGCAACTAAACAAAGTGATGCTTTATTTAAAAATCTTAAACCATTAACAAATGATGACAATTATCCTAATTCTAAATGGTATTAAAATATGTAAAATTTCTTAAAAATATATAGAATAAATAATAATTATAACAATTTACAATGAATTCTTTATTGGAAACAATAAACGATAGTTTTATAATAAAATAAGATCTTATTTCAAATATAATTTCATTCAGTCTCAGCAGTGGCGTAGTCAGAAATTTTTTATGGGGGGGGGCTCTACCCGGAAATTTTCAAAAATTTTCCAAATTTTTGGGGAAAAACATAAGGGGGACCCTTATGATCCCCTTGTTTTTTCGCGCCGACAAGCGCGAAAATTTTTTGTTGAAAAAAAACTTGAAGTAAAGCAAAAACCAGCGCCGTAGGCAAAAAATAGGAAATTTTGGTCATTTTTGGTGAAAAATCATAATGGGGGACCATTATGATTTTTGGAAAAATTTTTCAAAAATTTAGTGACGTTGGCATAGGGGGGGGGGGGGGGCGCGGGCCCCCTCCCATAACGAAAAAAATGAAAAATTTTTCCTAATGGTCCCCCCTTATGTTTTTTTCTTAGTCTCAGCAGCGCTTGATGGCGGCGAGAAAGTTGTAAATAAAGTGTTTAAAACTTGATCAAGAACCTTTTCACCATTCGTAATGGCCTGCGTTTCTTCTGGAGCAGCAGCTGGGCCTTGTCCTCCTGCAATCGCGTCTGCTAATACACACAAGACATGAACCGAATTCTCCAAACATTTCAGAAGTTTTCGAATTTGTGGATCCTAAAATAGATAAATAGTTCGCTAAAAGGATAAATAAATCGTAATCATACATTTGTCAAAATAGGCAATCCTAATCGCCCATGTTCTCGAACTCGAACTAAATAATGATAAAAAATTAAATAAGTTTTATTTATTTTTTACCATTGTTTTGGTGCAGCATTGCCTCGATCTGATTAATCGCATCCATAGTTTTATTTAAAATGACTTGATGAGTTTGGAGCGTGAGTTTACCAACACTAAATAGACAATAATGATAAGATTATTTTTTATAATAAACTTACTTCTCGTTGATAATATTGGCAATTTGACTGCGCAACCCAGAAATCACACGTGCTTGTTGCTAAATTAAATAACTAGATGAGCATAATGAGTTATAATTTTAATCAACTTACAGAAAAAAACAGTGCCATTATGATAGAGAATCTGCTTCAATAAATAATATGATACTAAAATAAAATTTGGGTTCTATTGCAGTTTAGGGGTCCAATCGACTTTAGTCGATTGGATCCCTAAACTGCAATAGCACCAGAAATTGAAGAAGTTAAAGATCCTGAAAGAGCTAGTTTAATGAAGGGGCTATTAAGTTATTCATCAAATTTAAACAAACAAAATACTTTTGGATGGATCTGGGGCAACTGAGTATAAAATAGACAAATACACTCAACTTAGAAATGGAAATATTACATTTTGCATTCCATTAAGCTACATTTTTGGATTCTATATAAGATTTTAAGGAAAATGTGGTTAACGAAAAAAATAGCATTAAAATTGACGGAGATATGATTTTTTGAAATTTTGATTTTGGGTACTATCGAGAATCCACTGTATAATAATAACTATTTTTAAATTCTTTAGCAAAATTGGTCATATGATGTTTCGAAACTTGATATTTCGAAACGATTATAGAGTTTAAAAAAATAATGAAAGTTAATATTTCGAAACTTGATGTTTCGAAACTTTTTTAGATACAATCAAACCTCTATTAAAACCCAAAAAACTCGTTCAGATTTGGAGTTTCCATGGCCGATTCTTCAAGAAAATGTGGTTAACCCATCGAAAATGTCAACAAAATGACCGAGATCACAAAAAATTTAATTTTGTCACCGTAAATTTTGCATCATATTCTAAAATATCAGTTGAATAAATACTATGTTTATTATTTGAATTCCTATATAATGAAAATGTTTTACTCCATAAATAACTTTATTATAACATTCCATAAATCCAAAAATGTGGCTTAATGGAATGCAAAATGTAATATTTCCATTTCTAAGTTGAGTGTATTTGTCTATTTTATACTCAGTTGCCCCAGATCCATCCAAAAGTATTTTGTTTGTTTAAATTTGATGAATAACTTAATAGCCCCTTCATTAAACTAGCTCTTTCAGGATCTTTAACTTCTTCAATTTCTGGTGCTATTGCAGTTTAGGGATCCAATCGACTAAAGTCGATTGGACCCCTAAACTGCAATAGAACCCAAATTTTATTTTAGTATCATATTATTTATTGAAGCAGATTCTCTATCATAATGGCACTGTTTTTTTCTGTAAGTTGATTAAAATTATAACTCATCTAGTTATTTAATTTAGCAACAAGCACATGTGATTTCTGGGTTGCGCAGTCAAATTGCCAATATTATCAACGAGAAGTAAGTTTATTATAAAAAATAATCTTATCATTATTGTCTATTTAGTGTTGGTAAACTCACGCTCCAAACTCATCAAGTCGTTTTAAATGCAACTATGGATGCGATTAATCAGATCGAGGCAATGCTGCACCAAAACAATGGTAAAAAATAAATAAAACTTATTTAATTTTTTATCATTATTTAGTTCGAGTTCGAGAACATGGGCGATTAGGATTGCCTGTTTTGACAAATGTATGATTACGATTTATTTATCCTTTTAGCGAACTATTTATCTATTTTAGGATCCACAAATTCGAAAACTTCTGAAACGTTTGGAGAATTCGGTTCATGTCTTGTGTGTATTAGCAGACGCGATTGTAGGAGGACAAGGCCCAGCCGCCGCTCAAGAAGAAACGCAGGCCATTACGAATGGTGAAAAGGTTCTTGATCAAGTTTTAAACACTTTATTTACAACTTTCTCGCCGCCATCAAGCGGTTCAGACTGAATGAAATTATTATTTGAAATAAGATCTTATTTTATTGTAAAACTATCGTATATTATTTTCAATAAAGAATACATTGAAGTTGTTATAATTATTATCTATTCTATATATATTTTTAAGAAATTTTACATATTTTAATACCATTTAGAATTAGGATAATTGTCATAATTTGTTAATGGTTTAAAGAGGGTTAACAATTATGGCTTATTCTCGGTCAAAAATTTTTTTTTAATGTGGTTCTTGGGGTCAAAATGAGGGTTCAAAGAAATGGTCATAACTTTTTATGGTTAAAAGCTTTTTCAATAACTTTTTGCATTTGACAGAGGGTGAAAAGACGCAAATTATGGTATATTAACTTTGGCCTCAAACTTTTGTCTTCATGGTTAAAAACGCCTAACAAAAATGACACCATTTTTCTTAAGAAAAATCGAACTTTCGGGGGTCTCAATTCGACTTTATTTTGCTCGAATTGACTTTAAACCGACTTAAAAAACTGTTTCTAGGTCAGAAAAACATTTTCTGATCGTTTTTGGAGTAAGTTTTGAAAGTTCGATTTTCGACCTCTGGTGGCCGGATGGCCTGGAGGGTTCTCGGGGTCGAAAATCGAACTTTCAAAACTTACTCCAAAAACGATCAGAAAATGTTTTCCTGACCTAGAAACAGTTTTTTAAGTCGATTTAAAGTCTATTCGAGCAAAATAAAGTCGAATTGAGACCCCCGAAAGTTCGATTTTTCTTAAGAAAAATGGTACCATTTTTGTTAGGCGTTTTTAACCATGAATACAAAGGATTGAAGCCAAAGTTAATATACCATAATTTGCGTCTTTTCACCCTCTAACAGAAGTAGAAAAAATTATTGAAAAAGCTTTTAACCATAAAAAGTTATGACCATTTCTTTGAACCCTAATTTTGACCCCAAAAACCACATTTTGGGCTGTATCTCCCCATAGGAGTGTCGGTAGGAAAAATTTTTTGGGGCGTTTTAGTACTCCCATTATGGGTAAAAAATTGGCGTATGTTTGGGCGAAATCGAAGAAATCAAGTTCGAAATGTTTACTGTTAGGCCTTAGGCTTAGGCCTTAAGCCCGAGTCGACCAACTGTCTGGTCGGCCAAGTGTCCGGTCGATCAAGTGTCCGGTCGACCAACTGTCCGGGTCGACCAAGTGTCCGAGTCGACCAACTGTCCGGCATTCAAATTATCGTAGAAACATTAAGGTAATGTTTTCGTTGCAATATACAAAATTTCAAATCGCCAACTTCACACGCAATTATTTCAAAAACGACAAAGATTCAGATTGTTCGTAAAAACAAAAAATTCTCCATTTTATGAACTTTCCGAATAACAACAAAAAATGGCATCTTTTTTTCGCTCAACTTGGTCCCTTTAGCCACTTACACTACAAGCCATGTTCCGAAATCTTTCTTTTTAAAATATTCGTCTCTCATAGTTTTTACACCACATACACTTGAGTCAACATCAGGCATATCCCCAAATCCTAAAATTTTTATTTATTTTTTAATTTTTATTTCAAGATACGTCGAAAAGCTTTCAACAGATCTTCATCACTGCAAGATTTTGGGGCGCATATATCAAGACCAAATACACTTTCGCATGCTCCGGGAGTCGTATATCCACTAAGCGAGGCATTTAGGAGTATGTTTTGGCTGATTAAAATTCTAAAAAAATTTTTTCAAATTTTTGTATTAAAAAATTTGATTTTTTATCAAATTTTTGCATTTTTTAATCGTATGACCTTTATCACTGCATAATTTTTATGGTCTTATCAATTCGAAAAGATTAACGAATTATTTTGAGGATTGAGATTGATCGCTTGAAATCAGACTTTGAACATGCGACTTTGCACTCTTTAAAAGAATTTGTAACGGTGTTGGAATTTTGGCTCTATGACGTTTGCTAACGGACTTTTATCAACAATATGATGTCATGTTCGTTGGCAAACGTCCTAGAGCCTGAATTTTGGCTATTTTTCAACTACTTTTCATTCAAAACAAGAATAAAATCGTTTTTTGGTCCAAATTTAGGGGGAAGTTTTTGACTTTTTTCAAAAACTTTTAATTTTTCTTCCAAATAAACATATGGTACAAGCCTTATAACATATGGTACAAGTCTTGTATTATAGGTTATAAGGTTGGTACAATAGGATACAATGTTTGTTACATGATAATGTTATAAGAACAATGGTCATAACATACGGTACAAGGCCTATGACGTTATAAGACTTGTATGATACAAGCGTTATAATGTAACAAACCAACCTTGTATACAAGCCTTCAAATGTATGATTTCCAAGGTCATAACTAACACCTTTACATTCGCTATAAAGCCCATAAAACCATTGATGTCCTTTAAAAATACCAGGACCAACCACACCACCTGAGTCAAGAACTAAAATTTTTTAATTTTCACTATACGTAGGTAGGGCACTAGGCCCCTCGTTACGACGCAAATTCACGGCCATTCGTTACGGCCTCTCGTTACAGAATCCGATTAATTTTAACTTTAAAAATTAAATTTTTTCATAAAAAATTGAAAAACGTTGTTTATAATTTCCCCCTCCCCCATTTTTAAAATCCTAGCACGCCCCTGGCAGGCCGTAACAAGCGGATTCTGTAACGAGAGGCCGTAACGAGTGGCCGTGATGAGTGTGCTCGGTAACGAGAGCCCGTAACGAGCGCCCGTAACCGTAACGAGGGGCCTAGTGCCGTAGATAGGGAGTATGTTCAGGTCATTAGGCATAAAAATTTTTGGGATGTTGGCTAAAAATTGGGAGCTATTGTTGGATAGGTAGTCCAATCATTTCCTGCCTATTTCATACATTCTAAAAAAGGTTGTTTATCAAAATTTGCATATGATGTATTAGAAGTGTTTGTAAATAGTACAATATGTGGTAGTGCCAAATCATATGCACATGTCTTATCGATATCAATGTCCAAAATGTTTGGATTTTGAGCAAATTTTTTGAAAAATGTATTCCAAGTCGGCCATTCTGTTTCATGTGCATAAGAGAATTCCTAAAAAATAGCTTCAAATTCCTCATAACGAAAAGCTTTAAACGACAACACCAGATTTTTGATATTTTGGATTTTCATGAATTCCTGTCAATGCAACTTTTTTTGAAAATTCAAAATTTGCCCAAAACCTTTCAGGCTAGATATCGTTTAGAGCTTTTCGACTATGCTGAATCCGAATTTGAAGTTCGTTTTTTAAATCAACTTGTGGAAAAGTTTCAAATTTTTACAAGATTTCGTTTTAGTATCATAATGCTCACTCTAGGTTCAAAATTTCTTATTCTTTCAAAAGCTTCATGAGGAATAATTTGAGATCCAACAAAAATTTCACTGGTCAACACAAGCAAACCAATAAACAATATCATGCTGCAGAAAATAAAATATTTCAAATTGTAACTTTATGGAAAAAATAGTTTATTCGACTGCCAAGATTGGCACCTTACCATACAAATGATAACACTCTAACACGTTGTTATAATAACAAAGGAATTTTTGGACAAAGAAACACAATGTTTAAGACTTCACAACGAAGGGTCTGCATTCTTATCAAATAATTCACAGGTACTCCAGAGCGTCGTTGCCATAAGAAGCTTAATTCACGGGACTTCGTATTAAACAACTGAAAGCATCTAAAATTCAGGAAATGAAATGGGAAGATTGGAACAATGAGGATTTTGAAAGAAAAACGAACAAATTTTTGTGGCACTATTACTTTTTTCAAGTTTTTGATTTTTCACGCTTACTTTTTTCACGCTACTTTTTTTCATGCAATTTTTTAAAAGTAATAGTTTATATCGTGCGGAAAAGTGAAAAAAGTAAGCGTGAAAATAAACGTGAAAAAAGTAATAGTGCCATTTTTGTGCATACATGCGTAGTAGTCATTCAGAATTAGATAAATTTTTGAAATGGGTAAATTACGTTTTTGGTTCTAAAAATAGGGGTCCTTCTAATTTTATATTCTAAAAAACTATAGCCATATTATGATTACTCTATCAAAATACAGTAATTCCTCGATATAGTGACACTCCCAGAGGATATCACTATATCGAATTAGAGGGAGGGGTCACTATATCGAGGGAATTCAGTTTTGCTAGAAAAGGTTTCTCCAAACCACAATTAAGTTTTTTCATTCAATAAACCAGATTATTCGTAAAAAAATTGCCAACATTTAACAAGGTAAACAACAAAAATACAATTATACAACAATTAACGAGGTACTTGATTAAATATCGCGGGATGACTAGTTCAGGCATCTTCATCGAATTCCTCTTCTTCACATTAGATGGCTCTTGAGTACCAACAATTTGGGACAAAGACTGGTTCTCTGCCATATACAATTCCCGGTCAACGTCTAGATAGTCGAGGAACCAGGTACCTTCTTCGACTTCGCCTTGGATCTGCAGCTGGTGAAAGCGTCCGATCAATTCGTCCACTTCTGGATCTTCTACTGTCTAAAAAATAAAAATTCGGTAAGAAAGAAAGTGGAAAGCTTATCTCTTCTTCGATAACGAAACCAGCTTTCTGAAATAATTTCTTACCGTCGCCAACTTGACTGATTCCCACGCGCTTTTAAGGAAGCGTAGCGCCTGCAGGAGGTTCGGACGGAAGTCCTTTCCTTCATCATTCTTCGCGATTCACTCTCATATCAATAACTTTTTGTAGTGGACTTTGACGTTTTTTGAGAACTTGAGCGTTATGTTATTCAGAGCGACATCTTTTGAATGGTTCGGGCAGTTATCTACGTTTTTCCTTTCCTGTGCTCCAAGCACTTCGTCCTAAGTCGTTAACCAAAAATGAGCTATAAACTTGAATATCAATTCTCCTAGAAATACCTTGAAAAAATCTCCAGAATGATTTGCTTCTCTGCTGCTTCAGCCACTTTAGAAGTGATTCTTCCATCTCGGGACGTTTTCCGGGTTTCAGTCGTGTCCGCTTTGCATCGGATCCTGCTTCGCCGGATTCCAGAAATTTATCCTGCTCTTGAAGAATTCATATGATGGTCGATAGGGAATTCCATATGTCCCCGATAATTCGCTATTGTTCTTGCCGTTATCGCATCGATAATAATCATTAGTTTCATCTCAAGGGTATGCTTTTTCGTTGAAGTGCTCATTTAAAAGGCTAAAAATGACAAAAAAAAATTTGTGCAAAAAACGAAAATGTGCTTAAAAACGAAGTTTTTTGAAGAGGGTGTCACTGTATCGAAAGAGCACTGTAGTTCTAGGTTTTTCTGAGCTAAAGGCCAAAATTCCGCAACGACACTGTTCCAATCACATAAAATAGACAACCAATACCCGTCTTTATTTTTAAAAATAACATATCAACAAATAAAAAATAACAATATACACAAAAAACTATTCTATTTCTTTGCAGACTCTTTCTAGTTTTTCTGGCACAATTTTTCCTGCATTCCTATAACATAACAATATCCCAGGAAGCGGAGAGGCAATTTTATTAGCAGCAGCCACATCGGCTTCTTTCAGGCTCGTCCATTCTTCAATAATGCGATTGGCCAGTTTTTCGAGCTCTTCGAAGTTATCTGTTCTACCTACAAAATTGGAAATTTAAAAAATGATTTAACCCAAAAATCCTACCATAAATCACAGCTAAGCTCTTATAAACATTGGATTTAAACCAAGCAGATTGAGAGCTTTCTTTCATCTCCAAAAGAAATTCAAGTATTTTGGGCTAAAAATTCACAAAAAATTGGTAAAAAATTAGCTACCTCAAGTTCGATTACAGCAATATTGGGTATACTCCGGGAAATAGTATCATCGCATATAGAGACGTTTTCTTTCTATAAATAGAAGTTTTTGGACCCATACGATTTTTTGATCGCATAAAAATCGTTGTATGGGTCCAAATAGAGTATATGTGCAAAAATTGCTGTTTGTGTTTTTGTGAACCCATGCAGCGGATTTTCATTGTGTGGATTCAAAAACCTTTAACATTTTCAAAAATTTCCAGTGATCACCATTCACCAGGAAAACACATCCGGCTATAGAAATCTTTTGCTTCAAATTGACTTCTTCCAATATTTGATCCATCACTAAAAAAATTCAAATATGCAAATTTTTGAGCGACAAAAAATCCACCTTGCTCAAAATTCTCATCCTTTTTCTGTACATAAGCATCTTTCAAAATCCAATACAATGCTAATTTTGAACTAACTCGCTCATCGGTCAATGTGCACAAAGTTTTGTATAAATCAAAAGCAAAATCGATATTTTTATACCTAAAAAAGATTTTTTCGACAAAAAATTGTAACAGAAAAAACCTGGTTAAAAGGCTTTGAATAAAAAATTCAATTATATCCGGTCGATTATAGCCAATATATTTATTTTTGAGCAAAAATGAATAAAATCCAAGAGCATAGTTCACGGATTCGGGGAATTTTTCTTCTTCTATGATTTTACTCAGATGCGCTTTTAGAACTAAAAAGGATGTAAACAGGGTGGCCAGGTTTTGAAATTCGCATAAATTCGAGTTAACAATTAAAATGTCAAATTTTCAAAAAGTTTCTTCACAAACCACTGTTAAAAAATTTCCGCATGCTGAAATTTTTTAACATGTTTTTTGAAAATTCGACGTTTTGACGGTCCAGGGGTCTATTTTTCTTTCTGCAAAATGAAAAATCACGTTATAACTAGGGACTTTCATGAAGTTTTTAAAATTTATTCAAATAAAAACCTTGCGACGCGCGATACATCGCGTCGCGCAATGAAAATATAAATCTTCGGACAATGAAAAACTGCAAATTTTTCATTTTTCACTTGTTTCAATGGAAAAAAGTGAAAATGCAAAATGAAAATTTTCCAGTTTTTAATTTTGCAGAAAGAAAAATAGGCCCCAGCTTGAACTCGATTTTTATGCGAATTTCAAAATCTGGCGATCCTGGATGCGAAATCATTTTCACAATAAAATGAATCGAACGAATTTGTCAAACTAAAGCC
Organism: Acrobeloides nanus; assembly: GCA_900406225.1. Lineage (NCBI taxonomy): Eukaryota > Metazoa > Nematoda > Chromadorea > Rhabditida > Cephalobidae > Acrobeloides > Acrobeloides nanus. The sequence continues at coordinate 13,218 of OZJO01019733.1, forward strand.
CAAAACATACGTTCACTAGTGAGAAACGAATTCATATCTCTTCCAAGTTTTGAGCTGCTCAATATTTTTTCAGGGTTTCCCAAAATTTTTGCCGCAATCTCTTCTGTAAAAATTCCCGGCGTTTGATATTTCACAGTCTTGAGAAACAGCATAATTGCCGTTTTAACACGAAATTTCATATCTTCCATTGAAGGCATGGCTATTTTTCTACAAAACGATTTGTCGGAATTTCAACAATATACTTACTCAAAAGCTTTTAGCATTTCATTAATATTTCTGGAGTCTTGCAATCTTTTTACCAAGGAGAAAAAATGATCATGCTCTTCCCGATAAACAAAGGATTTTTTCCACTAAAATTGAGAAATATTAAATTTAAAAAAATAAAACAAATCCTCGGGCTGTATCTTATCCCAAAAACTTAAGCATCTAATAAAATTTTGAAGCCAACAAAAATTTGTTCAAAACGTACTCCTCATTCTTCAAAAAATTTATTTTTAGTTTTTCTATTTCTCAATATTTTTAGTTTTTTTCTATTTCTAAAAAATTCTAATTCAGCTGACACCAAAATAACCTTATTAAAAATTTCTCACATTAGAACGATTCAAAGGATCGATTCTCAAATGAGATTTTCGACTTCTAGCTTGAACCGAATATGATGAAACAGCAAAAATTGGAATAGATGATGTTCTTATGCAAATTTTGGAAAGTGACAAAATAACAGGATTATATCGAAACATTGCTTTTAAAAAATACAAGAAAATATAAGAAAAAGAACAAGAAAATATAAGAAACTCAGATTTCGCCAAATTTTCACAATAGCAAGTTTTCGTTTTAATAAAAACTAGAAAAAGAACAACGTACTAGAATTTGTCCAGAAGCCGATTCTTCATAAGCTAGAAAAAGAATCAAAATTGACTTAAACAAAAGTAAAAGAAAGTCAAAAATCCGATGAATAAGGAAGATTTTTTTACAAAGAGTCGAAAACAAGCTCAAAAATGGAAAAAAATACCAAAATTTCTTATGAAAATGAACATTTGCGCAAGAAAAATCGTTGGCACGCGGGAAAAAGGCGTTGGCACACAAGAAAATGCCGTTGGCGCGTCAGAAAAATATCGAATTTTGTGCAAAAATCTTCAGAAATTGTCTAAAAATGAAAAATTTCACAAAATCTTGCAAGAAAACTATATTTTTTGTGCAAAAACTGCGTTGGCACGCGATAAAAATCGTTGGCGCGTGTGAAAAGCCGATGGCACACAAGAAAATGCCGTTGGTGCGTCAGAAAAATGTCNATGGTGAAAATTTGACTTTTTTCGTTTTCAGCCTGGGGGGGGGGTATTCTGCATAATTTTATGCAGAATACCCCCCCCCCAGGCTGAAAACGAAAAAAGTCAAATTTTCACCATTTTTTTCAAAATCCCAAAAATTTTTCAACACCCCAAAAAATTTTTAAAACTTTTTAAAATTTTTCCTCGTGAAAATTTTTTAAAAAAAGTCAGAAATTTTGATTTTTTCGGCCATATTCACTTCCCATATTTACAAAAAATATTTTTTCTTTACTGCGTGACCTCACCATTTTTCGCGACTTTTTCTTCGGCCCAGTTCCTTCGACATTTTTCAAAAAAATGACATTTCTAGGAGTAATTTTATGCAAAAAATAGATTGCGCGCATTCTCGAAGCGTGAAAATGCTTCCTCGACCCTGATTCAGGGAAAAAAGAAGTGCAAAATTTTATTTGCAAAAAATTCCGTTGCGAATAATGGCAATGCGGAACGAACATTGGAACATTCAGGCATTTAAAAATTTTTTCTTAATTCAATAGGCAATTAGTAAAAGTAGTACCGGTACTACCGATACTACCGGTAGTACCGATACTACCGGTACTACTTTTACTAATTGCCATATGAGAAATTAGTAAAAGTAGTACCGGTAGTACCGCTCGCTACCAAAATACGAATTTTAACATAAAAAGCTGTTTAAAAGCAAAAATTTTTTATATATTTAAAGGGGGTCCAGATTAGGTCGAGTAGAAAAATTTTTTAATTTTTTTAACAAGCGACTTTTAGGGGTAATTTTATGCTAAAAATCGATTGCGCGCATCGAAAAATTATGAAAAAAATTTTCCGGGGGTCAAAAAATTGAAAAATGCGTCAAAATTAGGGGTTGTAAGTTTTAACCCCAACAAAATTATTTGTGGGGGTAATTTTATGCGAGAAATCGATTGCGTACATCGAAAAATTCTGAAAAATTTTTCGGGGGTCAAAAAATTGAAAAAATGCGTCAAAATTAGGGGTTGTAAGTTTTAACCCCAACAAAATTATTTTTGGGG